>JAQZBX010031729.1:0-26172 GCA_029593785.1 Cabassous unicinctus
AGTACAAGTGGCTATATTAATATCAGATAAAGTAGACTTCAGAACAAAGTGCCATAGCCATTATATAATAATAAAAAGGTAAATCCACCAGGAAGACATAGCAATCCTAACTGTATAAGCACAAAAAACAGAACTGCAAAATTCGTGAGGCAAGAACAGAAAAGAGAAATAAACAAATCTACAATTATAGTTGGAGACTTCAATACTCCTCCCTCAACAATTGAAAGAAAACCTAGATAGAAAAGCAGCAAGGATATAGAAGAGCTAAACAACACCATGAACCAGAAGGATCTAATTGACATTTATAGAGCATTTCATCCACCAACAGAGAATACCAATTCTTTTCAAGTGCTCATGCAGCATATTCCAAGATACATCATTTCCTGAGCCATAAAACAAGTCTCAAAAAACATAAAAGAATTGAAATCATACAAAGTGTGTCCTCTGACCACAATACACTCAAACTAGAAATAAATAGGAAAATCTCCAAACACTTGGAAACTAAATAAATGATCAATGGGTCAAAAGAAGAAATATCAAGAGAAATAAAAGTATCCACTGAACTAAATGAAAATGAAAATAAAACTTATCAAAACTTGTGGAACATATGCACAGCAATGCTGACAAGTAAATTTATAGCATTAAATGCTTACATTAGAAAAGAGGAAAATCTTAAAGTCAATAATCTAAACTCCCACCTGAAGAAATTAGAAAAATAAGAGCAAATTAAACTCAAAGCAAGCAAAAGGAAGGAAATAATAAAGATCAGAGTAGATATCAACTAATTTGAAATAAATGGTTGGGCCTGAATGACACATGGGCATCATATTAAAACTTACTACACAGACTTGGTGTATGAGATGAATTGATATATGCAAAATATCTACAATAGTGTCCCTTTTCATATAACTGCATTTCAGGAATAAACAGAAACTATGTATGCTATTTAGAGTTTTCCCAGCATTTTCAGGCCCTTTGATACCCTGGTTCTATTTCCAAAGCTAATAGCTAATTCCAAGTAATGGACTAGGCATCGATCTCTAAATCTATAACTATGATCCCACTACACCATAGGATCAGTCACAAGGGGCCTGAGCCAGGGCTATGGTAGAATGAACTGAAAAGTGAAAAGAAGCCAGAAACAACAAAGAATTGATAGTATTTGGAAATAAGGGCAGGGATTGTGTGTGCATGTAATTTATTATTGTATATAAATGATTGGAACAGTGCCTGATACTGTCACTCCAAAAATATTTGTTGAATTGAATGAACAAAAAAATGGATGACTTCTATGGTTAATTTCATGTGTCAACTTGTCTAGGTTATAGTGTCCAGTTGTTCGGTCAAGCAAGCACTAGTCTTATTGTTATTATGAGGCAGTTCATAGATGGATTTATATCATTAGTTGATTGCATCTATAGCTGATTGCATTTACAGTCAACAAAGGAGATTGCCCTGCAGCAATGAGGTGAGTCTCCTTATCCAATCACCTAGAGGTTTTAAAGCAAGAACTGAGGATTTCAGAAGTCAGAAAGAAGAATATCTGCTTTTTCTTCAGCCAACTAGCTTCTCCTGGGGAATACAACTTCACTTCACCAGAGTTTCCAACTTACACCCTGCCCTACAGAGTTTGGACAGGGATTTCAGAATCACCTTTTTTGAAGTTTCCAGCTTGTGGCCTGCCCTACAGAATTTGGACTTGCCAATCAATTCCCATAGTCATGTGAGACATATAGCCAATTCCTATAATAAATCTCTTTAGATATATGTATGTATTTATGTGCATATATTCATGTATGTGAATATATATATATATCAGTTCTATTTCCTAGAGAACCCTGATTAATACAATGAGAAATGTGGAATAAAGGAAAATGAAGAACTGAAAATAAATCTAAGTTTTCAAGCCTGAGCCAACCAAAAGAAATCTAATTTATGCTAATAGTCAAGAAAAGGAATATAAGAGATGACTTGAGGAACTTGCTATGCAACTCCTATCCATGTAACCTCCTTACTCCAAAACCATTCCCCACCCAATGGACAGTCTTATTTGTACTCTGTGACCTCACCACCAACCACATTTGATTGGATCAGGTATGAACACTTGACCTGACTGGAACAATCAGATTCTTTCTCCTGGGGAATCTCAAATTCTACTGGGTATGGTGAGATTGAATGTAGAGATGGTCGATTTCTGCCACAAGCTTGGAGAAGCAGAGAAAGCTGTCCAGGCAGAGAGAAGCAAGATACTCTGACAAAAGCAAATGCAAAGTATGAAGAGAATTTATTGTCTATGTTAGTGAGAGTTTTCTGGTCCTGGTTTTAGTTCCCCCTGAGGCACAAATGCCCTTGGCCTTTGTTTCTGAATATCCTCATAATAAATTTACCTTTTGGGGCATAAGGGCAAATTTGTGTTCTGATGCTCTGAACCAAAAAGCATTGATTAGACAGGGAGGAAATGATTGATTCATTTTTGGGCCCATGAAATCTGAGTTTCTTTTCCTTTTTCAGAAATATTTTACCTCATTTAGCCATAAGTTTTCTACATTCTTCATCATGTTTTGAATAAATTTCCAGACCTTTTCTTCCTTTCTTTAGGAGATATCTAATCTTACAACATAGGTGATTTTTTATAGCTTAACCTCAGAAGAGAAGGTACCTTTACTTCCCTGATCTTTGAGTACCTTCAATGTCTATCCCTTTGTAGTGTCTACAAGTCCAGGCAGAAAGGAGCACTTCATGAGGGATATTATCATCAGAGACAAACTTTAGGCAGCAGATTTTCTCTTGTTCACATTTCCACAAGGCATGATGTTATTCTCTTGGAAAATAAGAAAAAAAAAAAATGAGACAGAAGATGTAAGTAGAGAGCAAGAAAGTCTGAGCTACAGAATATTATATGGGCAGTGAATTACATGTCACTTTTTAATAACGTCTTGGCTTCAACACAACTTCTCAACACCTTGAAAAAAAAGTCTGCAAATTTCAAACCACCTCCTTTCAAATTGATTTCTTAATGTCACTAGGCTCCACACACTCACAGCCCACGCTCTTTCAGTTGCTAAGTGCACAGGATTGTCACAGTGTGTTCCAGAGGCTCCAGATTTCTCTCAAATGCCAAAGATGTGCTTCTAATTAGAAGCAAGGTCCTTGTCTTTCTAACACAGCATTCGCTAAAAACAAACAGTCCCCATTAAATTTCAAACAGTTCAAATTAAAACTGATTTCTCAAAGCAAGGGAAAGTTCAATAACATTCAGTAATATTATTTTACAACTTGGAACTCAAGGTAATTTATAGATTAGTTTTGCATTACCAGCTTCATTTCATTAGGAACTAAAATCACAATATAACACTGAAATATTTGTGCCTAACATACACTGATAACTAGCTATTGAGATATATTACAAGAGACTTTGAGTTTTCTGAGTCAGTAACATAAGCAAAATATTAGGCAAAAAAATTTAAGACTGATAAAAAGAGGAGAAAAGAGTTATAGCAAAAATAACATTTAGATTTAATGTAAATAAACTCAAATAATATTTATTGAATGAGAGCTGTATAACAGAATAGGGACCAATAAGATATAAAACACTGTTCATAGACCTGAGGAGTTATATGGTTCTTTTTCCTTCTTTCTTTTCTCTTTCTTTTTCCCTTCCCTCCTTCCTTCCTTCCTTCCTTCCTTCCTTCCTTCCTCCCTCCCTCCCTCCCTCTTTCTCTCTTTCTCTCTTTCTTTCTTTCATGTCTCATTCATTGTCATCCATCCATCCATCCATCTATCCATCAACTCATCCATCCATCCATCCAACAAGTTTTATCAAGTATTTGCAATAAACAGGATACTTTGCTGAGTACTAAATCTTAATGATTGCTTTGTAGCGTTAGATCACTTCAATATGTCATCAAATTTTAAACTAAGACATTATTTTACGAGAAATACATGTTAAAAAAAAAAAAAGATCAAACCATACAGAAACAAAAAGTGAAAAACTTGCCATAACTATCACCACTAGGTGGGGTTACCACTGTTACACTGTAGGGTCTCTCATACTTCATGAAATCATCACATACATATAAACACTGTGATGGTTAAATTCATGTGTCAACTTGGCAAGGTTATGATGTACAGTTGTTTGGCTAACCAAGCTGGCCTGATTGTTATGGTGAGGTTATTTTGTGGATTTAAATCATCAGTTGATTGCATCTATAGCTGATTACATGTACAATCAACAAAGGAGATGACCTTCAGCAATGAGAAAAGTTTCTCCAATCATTTGAAGGCTTTAGACGGGAGAACTGATGATTTCAGCAGTAAGAAAGGATTTCTGCCTTTTATCCAGTCAGCCAGCTTCTCCTGGGGAATACAACTTCACCTTCATCAGAATTTTCAGCTTGTGGCCTGCCCTATACAGTTCAGACATGCCCGATTTCAGAAATACCTTTTTTGAAGTTTCCAGCTTGCAGCCTACCCTATAGAATTTGGACTTGCCAATCCCCACAGTCACGCGAGCCAATACCTACAATAAATCTCATAATAGTTATATATATGTGTGTGTACATGTATATATATATGTATATATATAATCAGTTCTATTTCCCTAAAGAACCCTGACTAATACACACACAAATAATTTTTTGTTTTTTGGAAAAAAAAATGGTATCATTCTTTATACAGAGTCAGCGTCATGTACTTGACGACAGGGGCTTTAAGCAAGACCATCTCCGTTCAAATCTCACCTCCACCACTTACTAGCTATGTTACGTCTTTCAAGTTATTTTGCATCTTAGTGCCAGTGTTTCTTAATCTGTAAAATGGGAATAATTGTAGTACCTCCCTTATAGCATTGTTGTGAAACAATGCTCATAATTACTTAAAACAGAGTAAGGTACATAGTAAGAGCTCAATAAATGTTAGCTACCATTATGCAGCTTGTGCTATTTTATTCAAGATTATTGTGAACCTCTTTCCTAATTGCACATACAAATCCATCTCATTTTTAAAAAAGATATACTAGCGTTCCATGATATGGTTGGCCACAATTCATGTAATACATTCCTACATCATTATACATGTAAATTTCCTCAATGTTTTCACAAAGAATGCTGCAAAGAATACCTTTATGCCCATACTTGAATATTTCTTAAGGTGCCTAGAAAAATAATGGATAGGTCAAAAGGGATAAATATTTTAAAGTATATGCTTTAGTTTCCTGGACAGCTCACTCAAATATCATGCAATGAGATGGCTTAAACAATGGGAATTAAATGGCTCATGGTTTGGAGATTAGAAAAAAAGTTCAAATCAAGGCATCATCAAGGTGATGCTTTCTCCCTGAAGACTGTGACGTTCTGGGTCTGGCCACGGGCAATCCTTGGTCCTTAGCACGTCA
Source organism: Cabassous unicinctus (assembly GCA_029593785.1). NCBI lineage: Eukaryota > Metazoa > Chordata > Mammalia > Cingulata > Chlamyphoridae > Cabassous > Cabassous unicinctus. The sequence goes on from JAQZBX010031729.1 coordinate 5,393, forward strand.
CATGGCAAGGCACATGGCAACCTCTTCTGGCCTCTCCCTTCTCTTCTAGGTTCCATTGATTTCAGGCTCTGGCTGATCCCTCTGTGTCTTTCTGGCTCTCTGCCTGAATTTCATTCTGCTCATAAAGGATTCCAGTAATAGGATCAAGATCCAAACTGTTGGGGCTGGGCCAATCTTTAACTGAAGAAATCTCATCAAAAGGACCAACTTACAATGGTTCACACCCGCAGGAATGGACTAAGTTTAAGAATATGTTTTTCTGGGGTACATACAGCTCCAAATCATCATAGTATATTTCAGATACTTCTGAATTTCCCTCCCCAAATATGTTCAATTTATATTAGCATCAAAATATATGAGAGTGACCCTTTTCCCATACATTATGTATGAAGGCTGATGGAGAAAGATGGCTGGGTAGATAAATGATTATGAAAATATTCTCCTATAATTTCTTATGGTACTGTGGTCCTTATGATACCAAAAGGACTCCTAGGACCTAAGGTGGGACCAGAATAACAGAATGAAAGATGCTTGGTCCCCAAAATGATCCTGTGGCATGACCAGAAATTCTTGCATCGATTGTGAGGTTAGAGAGAAATAAGACCTTTATTCTATTAAACCACTAAAGTTTGGGAGTCAGTTACTTTAGGTAAAATACAGATGTATTGCCAAAAGGCATTAAAATATCCAGTTAGGATTTTAATTGGGATCACATTTGAAATACATATATATATATATGGTTAGGAAGAATTGACACTTTAACAATATTAAGTTTTCACACCTGGGAGAAATCACATCTTTCCGTTTATCCTGATCTTCTTTTATATCCTTCAGTAAAAATTTTTTGTTTTCTTTATGTAGATTCTAACATTTCTTGTTAAGCTTATTCCATTGTATTTTATACTTTTGTTGTAGTGGCAATCCTTTTTCTGTTACATTTTCTGTTTGATTATTATAGATAGGGTATTCATTGTTCTAAGTTGGTTTTCTTCCACCTTATAGAATCTTATTAGAGCCCATCATTTCATTTGTTTCACTCCTTGAATTATTTCTAGCAAATAATGACAGCTTTGCCTCTTCCTTTCCAATATCGATAACTCTAAGTTCTTCTTATGTTATTACATTAGCTAGAATCTTGAAAATATAATATCGAAAAATAGTGATAGCATCCTTCACCTGTTCCTCCCTTTAAACAAAATCTCTTTAGTAGTTAACCATTAAATATGATGTTTCATAGTGATTTCTGATAAACGTCTTTTATCAAGTTAGGAAAATTACCTTCTATTACTACCTTTAAAAAAGTTGAAAATGTAACATATGGACTATAGTTAGTAGTAATACTTTGACAATGCTCTTTCATAATTTGTAACAATTGTTTCACAACAATGCAAGGTATTGGTGGTGGGGTGGTGAGTGGGAGAACTGTATGATGTTATGCATGTTTGTTTTGTAAGTTCACAACTTTTACTGTATACTTATTGTTTATGTATGTTCATGTACAAATGATATACTTCAATAAAAGTTTTTTAAAATGAAAAAAAAAGTTGAATGTTTTTTTCAACCAGGATAGATTTTGAATTTTATCCAAATGTCTTTCTTCTCTCTGTTTAGTTTATATAATTTATTTTTCTTTCTTTCTTTTATATAGTTCACCATATTAATATATTTTTGAAATATTAAAACATATTTGCATTTTTATGGAACCCCTCCTTGGTCATGCTATATATTCTTAATATATAGCAAAACTCAATTGTTAATTAATTTTCACCTACATTGATATCAGAGATTGGTTAATAATTGTGTACATAGGAATATACAATCTTTGTTAAGTTTTCTTATCAGGAATAGTCTACCCTGTAGAACAAAGTTTGAAGATTCTATCTTTTTCTTTTAAGGATTTGTAAAGTTAAATATGAGTTCTTCCCTGAAGATTTGAAAAACTCACTTGTAAAATCATCTAAGGAAAGAGTCTTTTGGTGGAGAAAGCTCTTTCTTTATTTTCCATTTTTTCTAAAGTTACTAAACTATTTAAATTTTCTACCTCTTTTTGAAATTTTAAAAATAGTTTTTGCTTTCCCAGAAAAGTATGCTTTCCATCTATATTTTCAAGGCTTTCCTTTTAAAAGAAAGCTATGCCTAATAATCTTTTTTCATTATTTAAAGTTTCTTCCACTTCTATGGCTATGACCCCTTTCATATTTTTAGTATTGCTTCTCTGAATCTTCTCTCTCCTTCCCTGAGTTGATAGTTCAAGGTTTGTCTATTTTATTGGTCTTTTAAAAAAATCAGCTATTAGTCCAAAAGTTCAAAAAGTGTGGAAACATAGGAAAAATCATGTAGTCATTTTCTCTCAGGTTAAAATGTTGATTCATTGCTTTAAATTTGGAGGTGCAGCACCTGGAAAGGTATCTGGAGTTCGAAGAAACACACATTGAACACACATTGAAGTTTGTCCTCTGTGCATAATTTTATCCTGTGTGTCTGTTTGGGCATTCTGTATATTGAAGTTTCTGGATTTATTTATTTGAATCTTCTAAGTGTGTTTTGGTTGCTTTATCTGCTAGTTTCTGAGAGATATGTTTAAAAATTTTCCATATTATTATAGTTTCTTCAAATTCAAAGACCAAAAAGGAGACTGCAAATTGAAAGTATTTGTTTTTTTTATATTCCAGAAAGGAATAAGGAAAAAGTCATTGATCAAGAGATCACAAAGTAATCCTGAAGAATGGAAAAGCAGTTGTACCATGAATTATGGTATTATGTGCTCCAAAGTATCAAATTTGAAGAGCGATTCTCAGAGTTTTTAACTTTATGCCAGTACATGTTCAGGATACCCACTCATAATGCTAATATGGAGTGTACTTTCTCATTAATGAATGTTCAATGGACAACAGAATGAAAAAAGTTGAATGTGACCACAGGAGAAGTTATGCTATGAAATAGAATTCTATAAACCTAACTGCAAGGAATTTTATATGCAAATCTGCAAAACAAAGACCCTTAGAGATAACCAAGTCATCAAGGAAATGTAAAGAAAGAGGTATGTAATTTAGATATTAATAATGTATTTCAGATAAAGAACAAATAAGTTTTTAGTATAAGTATGTTCCATGCAATATTTTTCTTTTATCTCAATGTACATATGCATAAGCAATTTGAAATAATTAAAATTTAATTGGGTGTCCTCTATTTTTGTTTACGAAATCTGGCAAACCTAAGGGAGGAACAATTATTTTTTTAATTTCCCGTAACTTAGATTGCTTCTTTTAAAAATAGTAATCTATTCTTATTTTATGGAAAAAATAAATCCATTTGGGTCTCTCTGCTTCCTTTCTTTTTCCTCACAGGAACTATCTTTTGTTTCTATAGTAGTTGTGTCACTCATGCAATTGGTTTTCCTCAAATGTTTGGGAATTCTCAGTTATCTATTCACACTTATGAATTCAGGTTTCGATTGATCCATTTAGGTAGTTAGAGCATCTCAGCTTACGAAATTCCTTTTTTTCTTCACAATCACTAGGATGTCCGGGTAGGGGAGAGAGATTGTGTGGCCAAGTGGGCTTTCTTATAGGGGGCATATGTAGCTTGTTTTCTGTGGGCAGGTGCTCTCTTTCCCTTTTGGCCAGGGAACCAAGATCCTGGTTTGCCTGGGACAGTGGTACCAACTGGCACCTATTGTCATGATGTAATTACTAATAGTGCTGTTTTACTCTCAAGAATATTCCAGTTTAGGCAATAAATTGCATGGCCATCCTTCTTACAACAGGTGGAAGTTAGTTGGGATGCAGTCTCACTTTTCTCTGTAGCTCCACCACTCACTTTGGGATCCCTTGACAGCCGATATCTCAGTTAATTTAGGAAGCAGAACTAATAGCTTTAACCTAGAGGGCAAGTGCTATTGTAACCACTTGAAGAATGAAAAACTGATACAGTTTTTCCACAGGACTATAATTAATGACCCAACTGACTGCCCCACCTCTGCCCCTATTAGTTAGGATCTTGGGTTTCTTTTCCAAGGGTCATCAGGGCTGTTATATTTCATCTAAATCAGATTGTAGAGTTCTCATCCCTGGTGGATGTCATCATCCATGACTTGCCCCATCTGCTTTAATATTCAATAGTAAGCCTATAATAGGACATACAATATCACATCAATGTATTATCATATAACAACAACAAAAATAAAACAATAATTATAGGTGATATGTGAAAACTTATTACATGTCAGGTACTGTTCAAAGCACTTCACTTATAGTCATCCCCACTGCAATACTATGAGGTAGGTACTATTGTCTCCATTTTCTGGATATGAAAACTGAGACATAGATAGAGTAAGTAACATCCCAGGACCCAAAGACCCAAATAAAGTGAGTAACTTACTAAGAGTCCAGTAATTGGATTTCATATCTTACATTTTTAACTACCACCTAAATCCCTCATGTCAGACAACAGCCCTCTTCCTGATTTTCTAGAGCTGCTTTGGATTTAGTACTTCTATTTCACTTCTGTCATTTCAGTAGGATTTTTGGAGGAAGGAGAGATTAACTCGTGAGCTCAGTTAACTATTTTGAACCTGAAGCCTATCAAATTGTTCCCTTCAAACTTGGGTATTCCGCCATATTGAAGAAGGGCTTCTGGTCTAAATGATTATTTGTTGTCATGTCATGTCTGACTAAACCTTCTATTAGCCAAGCCTTGTTAATATGCACAAACATTCACACACTATTTCCCACTGATTGAACAATCTAGAAAGCATATAGCATGAAAGTGGGGAAGTTGCCATGGAGACTTCTGCACAGTTTGTCCACCCTAGGTACACTATGGACCACCTCACAGTCATAGTAGGGCATCCCTTTATAGTATAAAATCCCAAATCATGTAACGCAAAATCAGGAAGGGGCAGTAACAACTTAGCCCATTCCCATCATTGTGCAAATAAGAAAACTAATTCCCAAAGCGTTCAAGTGACTTACTCATCATCTCACAGATAATTAGTGTAATTAGTGACAGGCCAAAACTACCACCCTGATGTGTCCTCATTAACCCTCTGTCTCACTGCCTCTTTTTTTGGTTGCTTTGGGAACAGAAAGGGAAAAATCATTGACTTCTTATTATTGTATGCCTGGAAATGACTTTTATATGTAGGTTTGAGCTAAATGCTTTGAACCTGTACTTTTGTAATAAATAAATAAATAAATAAATAATTACTATCTCAAATTTAAAGGAAAGCTTTAAAAATTGTTTCCACATCTGTCATAGCTCTCTACATTATTTTTAAGGTTTCTTTGACATACATGCTAGTACCGTATGCCATGCTTCTTTTCACCCCCCAGAATATAATTGACTCTTATTTACGCAAATATATTAGCATTTTCATTTCAACTGATTCACTTGGCAAGAACAACAGGCTTTCAGGCCAATGCCTTGGATGACACATATCAACCCTCTGCTGGATAAAATAAAGAATATTATTGTACTTTGAAAAATGAAAGCTTTTCTTTTTCTTGTATTTCCTAATAGCAATTGCCTTTCCGGGTTGCACATGTGTTACAGAAATTGCAACATTAGAAAGGTTAAAAAGATGGGTGGGAGAAGGAGGTAGGGAAAAGGGGAGATAAATAAGAGGTATTTCACATTTTGTCAGAGATAAATATTTCACATTTGGAAAGAAATAAAAATGGCCTTGTCCAGGACCAAAGGAGATGTTGTAGAAGGTAGGGAGAAAGTTAAAAAACAAAATAAATTAAGTTTTTTATCTTGTCATAAGGGATAAATAACTACTGATACTTAATCTCTGTTTAGAAACATATTAGGAACAAAGTTTTAAAAGTTTGCTGCTCGTAAACCATAAATTCAAGATAAAAAGCAATAATTCTTGTCAAGTAGTACCTCTATCTTCTCTCCTTGGATGTCTCCAGATAGCTGGAAAACCCGCTACCACTATCTCCCACTCTAGCAGGTTCCAGGACACGCTGGTCGCTCATAATTCCTTCAGCAGATGCACTTCCTTGGAATCAGTCACCTCTCCTCCCTACCTTCCCGATTACCTGGCCTGGCCCTTTGCCCCAAGCCAACACAGTCTCTAGTTCCTCCTCTTTAAGGGCACCAGAGAAAATTCTCACCTATCCTCCTGTTAATCCTAGCTAAGGTAGCTGCTTCCCTTGTTTTATTTTCTTATTAGCGCTTTTAACTATCCAAAATTATCTCATCCATTTACTTAGATGTGGTACACATTGTCTGTCTCCCTTCTTTAGAGACGATTTTGTCTATCTGTTTTTTATTCAACATGAAACTCCAGTTTCCAGAAAAGTACTTAGAAGATGCTTGATAAATATTCGTTGAATGAATAATTCTGTTTGGTTCCCTTGAAGCATTACCTCTCACATCTCCACAGCTGAACTTAGTAAAAAAGTAGTTTATACCCGCTAACTGGATTTCATCATCTCCCAGTGTCCCTGGAGCTAAACACTCTAACATCTTTGGTTAGCACTTCACCAAAACGGTGTTCTCCAAGGTCACCATCCCACAATGCCATCAGATGGTTAAAAAAAAAAAGAAAAGTAAAGGTCTAATGCCAAGTGCTGGTATGTGAGAAAACTGGAGCCTGCATACAGCTGGAGTGAAAATGGTGGTACAACCATTTTAGGGAAGAACTGGTAATATCTAGTTAAGTTGAAAATATAAATTGCCAACAGCATATTGCCTAGAGAAACTCTCCCACAGGGACACAAAAATGTCACAGCATTTTAATAGCAAAATTTTGGAAATCACCTAACTGTCCATTGTGGTAGAGACTTCTAGTTTTCCCCCAAAATTCACCTTCCCCTTCCTCCTCAGTAATAGAACAACTGCATTGTAGGCCTGGGGTCACCTAGAATAGAGTCCTTTCCCAGTCTCCCTTACAGCTGTGGTTGCGTGATTAAGTTCTAGCCAGTGAGACGTAAACAAAATTGGTGAATGAAACCTCTTCCCTGTCTTCCTTCTGTTGTAGGACTGGAGATACATTTACTAGAGCAGGAGTGGCCACCTTGAATTTCAAAGTGGCCTGTGTGTAAAGGCCCTGCACAGTGGAGGGAGCCCAAGTCCCCAAACCTGTGGTGTTCCATGCCATCCCGGGACAACTACCATTAGATTTTACATAAAAGAGGGGAAAAAACTTAACTTGTTTAAGATACTTGGGTTTGGGTTTTTTTTATTTTGTTTTGTTTTGTGTTTTGGGGGGATCACCTTTAGCCAAACTTAATCCAAATTAATTAATCAAAACAATGTACTCATAAAATAGACCCCAGTACGGCAATAAACAAATAAGCAAATGAGAAATCTATCAACATGGATAAATCTCAGAAACATATATTGCAGAATAATATGTACAAAAGAATACATTTGTTTAAAGTTAAAAATGGAAAACAATATATATTCTTTATGTGTTTGCAAATATTTAATAGGAAATACAACACTTCTGTGGAAGTGATTTATAAAACTTCAAGATAGAGGATCCCTAGAGCAGGGGATTTTCTAATTCTACACTGATTAACCAGCTGCGTTGCTGATTACCTTATCAGCCAAGACCATCAAAGCCAAACCAATTAAGAGCCACTCATTTTGTCCTGTCAAGAGCTTTCAGGGCTGATCCTCCTAAACCATTGCCACCAAAATAAAGCCCTGCATGACTAGGAATGAGACAAGCTGTTTCTGGGACATGAATTTTTGAAAACTAAGCTAAGGAGAATATCCTGCCAAGTCCCTCCAAAACTGTAGCAGGAAAATATGAAAAGGGGTGTTGGCTAAGTGGCTGCCGTGGATTAGCCACCATTCATTCATATTCATATTTATTCACTCACTCTTTCCTGTGTATCAGCTTAGTTAGGGTTAGGAATTTTGACCTTTCAAATTAATGAGAATGAACAAGAGGTGACTATATTATTTTTTTACATGCAGAGGAAACCTAAGCTTGAAATGAAGGGAAAAATCAAGAAGTTAACCATTTTCAACTTCCTAATAATGATTAAAATAGTAACCACCATTTATCAAGCAGTTACTATGCGCCAGATATATATATGTATATATATATTCACTTATTTAAAATAATTGTCACAATAACCCTAAGTGATAGGAATTATAACTCATATATAATAAACTTAAAAACTGAGAATTAGGGATAGCTAGTGGTCACATAGATAGGCAAGGGTAGAACCTGGATTCTATTTAAAGAGGATATAGGTGTTAATGCAGAATCCAAAGTCTATGTTTTTGAATACTGTACTAGAACATTTTTTACCACTAATAGTATCTACTTTCATGGGTTAATTTCATGCACAGGTAAACTCACTGGTTTATTATATTAAGCAATTAAAAGCCATTGAAGTGAGGATTGTGAGAAGCTGGCTGAGTAGGAAGCTCCAGGAACCTGTCCTTCCACAGAAACAGCTGTTGAACTGCCAGGAATTGTCTGAATCAACTGTTTTGAAACTCTGGAGTCCAGTAGAACACTGTGCAGCATCCAGGGAAGAGGGGGAGGAAGAGGCCAGTAAATTGCAGTAAATATAGGCGGATCTCACTCTCCATGCAGCAGCTACCGTTCTGTCTTCCAGCCTTGCAGCAGGCAGTAGTAGAGTCCTCAACTCCAACTCCTGGTGCATTTCCCTGATTCCAGGGTGGGATATAAAGAACTAGTTCCCACAAATCTGGGGTGTAAAGTCTGATCACTGATCACTGCTTTTGATCAGCTACTTCATATCCCTACGGCCCAGTTCTGAGGATAGCCATTGTTCCAACTCACCTTGGGCAAAATTGAGAGAGGAGTCTTCAAAACAGTACCTTTCCTCAAAACTATGGAAAACAGTTAAAGGGCTGCATTTGCTGGGTGTCTTTGTTTCACAGGGCTCCCGATGCAAAATACCAAAAATGGGCTGGCTTTTATAATGGAAATTTTATTTAAGGTAAAAGGTTACAGTTCCAAGGCCATGAAATATTGAAATCAAGGCATCAGCAGAAATGCTTTCTCACCAAAGTCAGCTACTGGTGAGTTGGGTGTCCTGCCACGTGGCAAACCAAGATGGCAACCAATCTCTGCCAAGGTCCCTGCCTTCCCCTCCATAATCTACCATCTCCCAGAGCTCAGCTGTGGATAACCAGGCATAGGGCTCATTTTTTCAGCCTTGAGCTTCTCTTTAGACCCAGTCTCTTGGGGGCTTCGTGCTTAAGCTTTGGCTGCTAGAGATCCTTGGGTCCTTTCTCACATGGGAGGAACAAAAACGGCAGAGCTCCCTTTCTCTCTCTCTCTCTCTCTCTCTCTCTCTCTCTCTGTGTGTGTGTGTGTGTGTGTGTCTCCATTTATATAAGACCCAGCGAGTGTGGGGACTCAACCTGAGTCACGCCTCATTGACTTAGTCCTATCAAAAGGGTCTCATACCCACTGTGTGAATCTGACTGGCCCTTCCATTGTGGGACCCTGGCTTTGTTACACCTGGGAAAGACTGACCTAGGATATCTCTCTGGGGCTTGCACCACCCCAGAATTTGTTCTCCAGGCAAAAGCAGCTTGGGACAGCTAAAGTAGGGTAAGAAATAATTAAGTCAAATAGCCTGGGGCAAAGACTTACCTGCTTTAAGTCCGACAATACAGTATCTGGGAGAGGGAGAACGTCTGTTTCCTAGGGAGTAGAGTGAGTTTCAAACTCCTGTAAACAGGAAACTCCTAAGGCCACTAGCAAGCACAAGCCCAGGGTAAGACACAGGCTCAGAAAAGATGGGGAAGACCCTGAACTTTGCATTTACCTTGGGCTGACCTTCTTGTTAGCAGGGATGAATTCTGAAGGAGAGCACTGGCCAACACAAAGCCAATTTGCAAAGACTCTAAAAGCTGTTTTTGCAGTGGTTTGTTTGGATTTGTTAGATCCTGGCACTCAGAAAATCAATGTCATAATACTACCTGGATACAAACCCAAGAAACAGACATCTCAGGAACTAAATTCCAGAGTTAACTCTTTAAAATATCAAAATGTACAGTGTGCAACAAAAGATTACAAGACAAACAAAGAATCAGGAAATGATGGTCCATCCAAAGGAAAAGGATAAATATCCAGAAACCATCAACAAAGAAGACCAGGCTATGGACATACCAGACGAAGATTTAAAAAATGATCATCAATATGTTCAAGGATATGAAGGAAAATACAGAGAAAGAACTAAACAATATCAGTAAAACACTGAATAACAATATAAGAGTCTCAATAAAGCAATAGAAATTTATAAAAGAAACCAAACAGAGCTACTGGAGTTGAAGACTGCAATAAATATAATGAAAATTTTCCTAGAGGGCTTCAACAGAAGATTGGAGCTGGCAGAAGAAAGAATCCATGAACTTGAAGAAAAGACACTGAAATGATTCAGGCTGAGAAACAGAAATAAAAAAGAATTAGAAAAGGGGAAAATAGCCTAAGAGACCTGTGGGACACCACCAAGCATACCAATATTCACATGACTAGAGTCTAGAAGGAAAAGAAAGAATGAAAGGGGGAGAAGGAATATTCAAAGAAATAATGACAGAAAACTTCCCAAACTTAGCAAAATGCATGAATATACACACCTAAGAAGGTCACTGAACACCAAACAGGATAAACTTAAAGGGAAACATGCTCAGACATATAGTAGTCAAAATGTCAATGCTAAGTACAAGGAGGGAGTTCTGAGATCTGCAAGAGAAAAGCAACATGTTATGTACAAGGGAGTCCCAATTAGATTAAAAGCCAATTTCTGATCAGAAACCATGGAGGCAAGAAAGCAGTGGGATGAAATACTTAAAGTGCTGAGAGAAAACAATTGCCAATGAAGAATTTTATATCCAGTGAGCCTTTCTTTTTGAAAATGAGGGAGGGATTAAGACAGTCCCAGATAAACAAAAGCCATGGGAGTTTGTCACCACTAGAATTGCCCTACAAGGAATGCTAATGGGAGTTCTTCAGACTGAAAGGAAAAGATACTAGATAGTGGGTAAAAGCAACATAAAGAAATAAAGATGTCCAGTAGAGGTAACCATATGGGAAATTATAAGTGCCAGTACGATTGTATTGTATTTTTGGGGTATGTAATTTTATTTCTTACTTCCTGCAGGTGCTAAAATGAAAATGGATAAAAAGTAATGATAAATCTATGGTTTGGATGTGCATTGTACAAAGATATAATTTGTAACAAGTACCAAAAACAGGGAAGGGGACAAAGCAGTATAAGAACAGTGTACATATTTGCTGTTGAAGTTAAGTTGTAATTATATCAGATATGATTGTTATATATTTAATATGTTAAATTTTAACCCATGGTAACCCCAAAGAAAGTATATGAAAAATATATCCAGGAAGAAATGACAAGGGACTCAATATGATGCAATACAAAAAAATCAAATAAATATGAAAGTAAGCATTAACAGAAGAATTGAGGACCAAAAAGGTATAAGATTTACAAAGACTAAATAGCAAAATGGCAGAAGAAAAGTCCTGCATTATCCATAGTTACCGTAAATGAAAATGGATTAAATTCGCCAGTGTAAAGGCAGAGATTGGAGGACTGGATAAAATAAAATCGTCCAACTATATGCAATTTATAAGAGACTCACCTTAAATTCAAATTCATGTGTAGGTAAAAAGTGAAAGGAAGGGAAAAAATATATACCAGGTAAGTAGTAACCAAAAGAGAACTGAAGTAATTATATAATATCAGTAAAATAGACTTTCTGTTACAAGGGACAAAGAACATTATTATATACCATTTTAGTCTGCTGAGGAAGACTGCTGATGCAGAATATGAGAAATGGGTTGGCTTTTATAATGGGAATTCATTTGTGGTAAAATCTTACAGTTCTGAGGCTGTGAAAATGTCCAAATCAAGGCATCATCAGAGATGCTGTCTTACCAAAGGTCAGCTGCTGGACTGTGGACTCCTGCCATGTGGCAAGGCAAAATGACGGGTCTGACAGATTAGAAGGGAGACATTGATGATTCTACATTAATAGTAAGAGACTTCAATACACCACTTTCGATACTGGATAGAACATCTAGACAGAAGAGCAATAAGGAAATGGAAGACTTGAACAATACTCTAAACCAACTAGACCTAAAAGACATATATAGAACATTTCCCCCAACAGCAGCAGAATACACATTCTTCTCTAATGCACAAGGAACATTTTCCAGGATAGACCACACATTAGGTCACAAAACAAGTATCAATATATTTAAAAATAATGAGATCGTATAATGTATCTTGTAACCACAATGGAATGACGTTAGAAATCAGTAACAGGGAGAAAGAAAGAAAAATGTGGCCTGTTACAGTTGGGCAGTTTGATGTAATTATGAATTCCAAAAATATAATTGGATCATGCTTGTAAACTGATCTGTTAATCTGGGCATGATTAGGTTATGATTAGGGCGTTGACTGGGCCACATCAGTAGGGCATTGAGCCCCACCCCTTGGTGGGTGGGGAATCGAATATAAAAGGCAAGGCAAAGAACAGAGTAGAAGCAGTCTTTGAGAAGCAGCTTTGATGTTAGAAAGAAGGCCCCAGGAGAAGAGAAGTGAGCCGTTTGCCTGATCGCCTACAGCTGACCTTATGGAGGAAACAGGAGCTAAGCCCGGAGAGAAACGCAGCCCCAGGAAGAGAGGAACCCAAGAAGCCTGAACCCTGGGCAAATGTCGGCAGCTGTCTTGCTCCAACACCTGACAATGGACTTTGGTGAAGGAAGACACTTATGCTTTATGGCCTGGTAACTGTGGACTTCTACCCCAAATAAACACCCTTTATAAAGACCAACCCATTTTTGGTATTTCACATTAGCACCCCTTTGGCTGACTAATACATGGCCCAATTCACAGTTTTAACCAGTACCACCCCACACATCCACCAACTACCTTTATCTGATTTTGGATGGAAGGAAAGGGTGCCAGAAGCATTCTGCCTCTGTTTGGGAAAGTGCCTGATGAAATCACTAAAAGAGCTGGAGTTCTGATTTCTACTTCCTTTTTCCTTCAAGCCCACAGCTGATCTGAGGAGGAAGAAAGGGCCATTTTGATAATACAAAAAGAGGCTGCTGTGATAAGAGCCAGAAGGTTCATCTAATTCACTTTCCAGCCTCATTTCCTCCTCCTTCCACAATATTCCTATCAAGGGACATGCAAAGGTCTAGTGACAAGAAGCCCACCACCTCCCTGGAAGGATCTCATCTTTGAGCCAAAATCAAGCACCCTGTGGTCCTCACCCACTGGTCTTAGTTATAACCCCTGGAGCCTCTCCAAAGAGGAGGTCACATCCCTCCTCTTCATAATTATCTTTCACATATCTGAAGAGCCCTGCTAATATTTTTTAATAGCAAACACACATAGAGCACTATGTGCCAGGCACTATTCAATATGCTTCATTTATATTAGTTCATTTAACTTTAAACAACAACCCTAAATACTATTAACATTGGCCCCATTTTACAGATGAGAAAACTAAGGGGAATAGAAGTTAAGTAACTTGCTCTGCTCTCACAGTTAGTAGGAATCTGAGCTAGGATGTGAGTCCTTTCACACAATTGCTATGTTACACAACCTTTTCTTCCCTACTTCTCGCTTCCTCTTCAGGCACTCTTCATATGAAATGATTCCTCATACTTTCACCGTTTCCTCTAACTCACACTCTAATTGGTCAGTGCTGCTTTTAAACAATATTGCAGATTGAGTTCATTGGGAAATAGGCTCTGAGACGGAGTTTATAGCATGCAGGAAGTTTATTAAGGAGCACCTGTGGAGCCAATACCTGAGAGAGGTGAACAGGGTCGGGATGGGGAAGTGCAGAGCAGATCTAAGAAAGTTTTACAATTTTTCTAGTCCTATTGAAGTGTATGTCATAAAATATTCATAGGTTACAATGAAAATGTAAAATATTTTCCGTTGACTGGATATAAGATCAGCTCAGCTGAAATTTTGCCTACATTAATTTAATCATATGCACTATTCTTGTCCCAAATTTCAGCTAGGCAGGTTCACCCAGAACCCAGTAATAAAATGGGATAGAATGGTAGTTATTAATGATGATAATGGGAACCATTTTACAGATTCAAGTTAATTAAAAAGATTCTGAGTATAGTCACCTCCTTAGAAACATGATTTTTCTTTCAAAATAAAAAGTTACCTTTTTCCTTAAGTGCTAATACAAAATTTGCACCTTGTAAAGAAAATCTGCATTGTTCTTGTAAGTGTGAAGACAAAAGGATTCCCTGATAAAGATTGCTAGGCCTGTTATTTGTGTGCACGTTCTTTTGTTTGTTTGTTAGTTTAATCATGCTACTGCTGGTTGATGAGCCAAGTTGTTTTTAAGAAATCCACAGTATTTTAGCAAGTCTGCAGAGTAATAGATAATTAGTCCCTAGGAAAAAAAAGCAGTAGAATGCCACAGCCTCCGCAAATCTGTTACTTGTCTGATGCCTATTACTGTGGCTGCTCCAAAAGCTATTAAATTTAAACCCTGGATTTTTACCTTATTTATTCTTACAGTCTGTTTATTAACTGTTCATATTTCAGTGTTCCATACATTGGTATTCTTGTTTTTATTATACTATCGATTTCAGCAGCCATGACTTAGCTAGGGGAATTTGGACATTATAAATATTTAAAATTCAAACAAATGCAGATAAAAGGAAATTATGGAAATATCATTTTAATAATAACTATGAAATACAGAAATTAGGGAAATTTTCAAAGGGAAATTATAAGCAGGTAATTCCTAAAATAACAGGAAGTAGAATGTGATGAGGAAAAATTGTCCAGCTGCTAAATTGATATACTCTCATTCAATGTGAACTCCAATTCAGTATTGTTACTCCACATTGTTAAGTTCGCTGAGAAGATATTTTAAATGGGGACTCCCATTTTCAAGTTGAATTACTTCTATAAAGCAAGGCAGTCAGATTCCTCAGATGCCAGACCCTTAGCTACATATCTTTAGCAGGTTATGGCATTTCCCTCTCATATCCAGTAAAATTCAGGTTACCTGCTAAGACACAAGACACAATTTATTGTCCTTTGGAGTAATCCAACTCTGTCTCTTTCACTATACTAACTGGGTTCCTTTGTTAATTTTGCATAAATGTTCTCCATGGAAACGGTTCCTTCTTAGTCATACTGAGAAAGGAGCAAAAGAACTTGGCTGCTGGATATATCAATTAGAATTATGATTATGCTTTTTTATCCCCTTGAGCTAATGAGTTTGGTCGAAGTCAAAAAAGAATAAAAGCTTATCAAATAAACTGCTCTGTGTGGGCAACTTTCCCATAAACGAACCCAAGATTTCCTATAAAAATTACTTACTATGTGTTGCTCCCTTTGCCAAAAGTCCTTATCTTGACTATGATGTAAAGCTGAGCTGTAAGAGAGATAGAGCTCAAGAGAAAGGTCAGTTGGAGGCCCTGAACCAACTTTATAGCTGCAAAGGGAAATTGACTAATCTTAGAAATTTGCTTTTCCTTCCTTGATCCAACTGGAGGAAACTGGTATTCATGGTTTTCCTTTACAATAAGCTCTGAGCAAGTTGCAGAGGAAACTAGTCAGGTCAGAGCAGAAAGGAAACTGCCTAGCACCTTCGTCAGTTTCCTGTTGCCTCTAACTGATAGCAGAAAAGAGAGGATGTGATGTTGTAGGCGCTGGCCTTAGAGTCCTAGATGCTACTGATAAATGCCTCCGCCATTCATTCAGCGGCTAGTGATTCACTTTTCTAATGGATGGAATCTAGATTCAGACTTCAAGCCAGCCTCCTAAGAATCCATTAACTACCCAGGCCTTTCAAATGTGTATGCTGTGTAAGCTATAGAATGCCAAAGTTAAAATATTTTCTTTATAAACAGCCCCCTAATGACCTGCTGTGCTCTAGAAATACACAAGACCTATTTCCAGGGAAAATAGATCCTTGAGACTTTGGTCAGTTCACCACAAACATTTCCATGGGGGAATAAATGTCTTCTGTTTAGTCAGAGGTGGGGGTGTGTTGGAAACATTTTGTTAGAAGCTATTTCCCAAATACTCCTAATAGGGCACATGACTACTGTACTAAAAAATGCCATTGACTTCCCCTTAGTTACAGGATAAAATTTTATTTTCCTTACAAAGAATTCAAAAGTTTTGCACAATGTAGTCCCAACCAACCTTTCCAGACTTGTCTCAAACCATCCCACTATTAATCAAAAGAGAAAAAGAGTCTACACGTGGTTCCCAAGCTTCACAGTTGGCCTTAGGCCAGGCTATCATCCAAATTGTCCTCACCATTTCTGTTCTCCTCTCCAAGCCGTGTCCATGATTCAAGTTCAGTTCAAGTAGCTGCTTCTCCATCGAGTCTTCCTTGACTACTCCAGGTACAAAGATGTTCCACAAATCTATAATATTGATTATCTCTACTTCTCCCTTGGCCATTCATCACTTCACTGATGGAGCATGTCTTGTGCTGTTTTGTTGTACAGTGCTGCTTCTTAATTGTTGCATTCCTGTTTAAGTTTTTATATATTTTACAATCCGTTCAGGAAGAAGATTATTGTTTTATTTCTTCACCATCCAAAATAGTGTCTTCAATTCAGTAAATCATATTTTAGATTAATGTACTGTAAGCACATGGTATCAAGTGGGAGCAAAACACAACCATATGTAAACTTAAATGGACCAGAATAATATAGCACTGCAATAAGATCATCATTGGTTTGGGGCATTTAAATTGGTTAGGTCTTACCTCTCAGATTTACAGTTTTATAGCAAATATCTTGATTGTTTTTAACAAACCAACCTATCACATAAACAAAAGCAAAACAAACAAAAAACCATCTTGAGCACCTATTGTATTGAATCTATTTATGTACCACACAAAGTTACTGAGCAATAACTGGTCCCCACCCTCAAATCTTGGCCACTTGCCTTTCTTCTTGGTGATGGCTCATGTCGTTCCTTCAGTTGTAAAGCTCTGGCTTCTTCTGCTGTCCCTACCACTGTCACCATCAGTGGGAAAGAAAGGGGAGTCCCTATGTACGGCATCAACTGACAAGGAGGGACTGCTGCACATTGGCTGGGCTGGACCCCTGGAGGCTCTGCCTTCAGCAGAGGCTGCCTGGAGTGGCTGGAAAACACAGAAGAACAAAGGAACTAGTGCTTTTGGGGTGGACTTTAACCAGTGAGAGACAGAAGACAGGGAGAACCCAACAGATAAATTCTTTCTTTCCATCCTTGGATGCACTTTCCTATGGCGTCTCTGGACACCAAACCATCAATGATGTTTTGTTATGAAGCTGTATTTGCTCTTCTTTTTTCCCTGATTCACTCCCTTTTTCTTTTCATTCTTATTTCCCTGGGATTGCACCTCTCTCTAAAACGATGGTGTGTAAGCTGTTGCCTCTGACTCTGTTTTCTAGGAAATCTGAACATCTATCAAATGCCAAACACTGTGCTAAATGTTAGGGAGAAGACAGTGTTCTCTGGCTATAAATGCTCTTTATAAATATATATATATATATATATATTTTTTTTTAAATAGGTAATGCATTTGTATGGTTCAAAAAAGGATAAACAGTGAAAACTTCCCTCCCACATCTGTGCCCCTCCCAATAATATATCTTGGAAATTGTGTCATATCAGTACGTAAAAACCTACCACAACATTTTTGGCTGCATAGTATTCCAACAAAAGGAGGTACCATAATTTATGTAAGCATTCCACTATTGGTGAAACTTTAGGTTGTTTCACCCTTATTCTAATAAAAACAATACAGAAATGAATAACATGGTGTGTTACTTGTCTTGCACATATGCCTGCACATCTACAAGATAAATTTGAGAAATGATATTACTAGGTCAAAGGACAGGTGCATCTGTATGAGGGTGCCTCATTACATAACCTCGATAACCCAGAGTTATCAGAGTTTTTGCTTTTTGTCTATTTGGTTGGGGGAAAATGGTATCAGCATATTTTTTAATTGTTTGACTTACTTTGAGTGAGGTTAAATATAATTTCAGATGTTCAGAAGTCATTTGTTTTTCCTTTTCTGTGAGCTGCTTGTTTTTGAAGAAGTCTTCACCAAGGGAACAAACTTCAGATGCTCTATTTTTAAAACCCTCTGTACCATGACTCAAAGCAGATTAAATTGAGGACTTTAACACAACTCTCACTATCACTGCTTGAGATACTGCAATTTATTTTCATCTCCAGGTTGCAAAGTCTAGTCTCCACATTCAAGGAGTTCACAGTCTAGCAGTAAAGAAAGATGGTGGGAAGAAGGGAGTAATCAGCCTAAAGATACCCAGCTGTCCCAATTATAGTGCTCAAGGACGTATAACACACTTGGCTGATGGGGCTGATATTGGTACCCAAAGGTTCAATATGGTGGGTGGGGACACGGAAGCTGGGGTCTCCAGGCAGTATCAGGGCTGATATGGAGATGGTTGGCAGCATCCTGTTTCTAAGAAGAGCGCTCTAGGCTGAAGCTGGACTTTGAGCCAGAAGTGGGCCAGGCTGGGTGGGAAAGGATAGAGACAACATTACAAGTATTAGAGGGAAGCTGTTTACAAGCTATTATGAGACTACAGAGACTAGGAAGGGCTTAAATATTCTCATAAGGCAGGACAGAAGGGAGGTCTAGAAAGGTCTCACACTGAGGCAACTTTTGAACAGGACTTTGAAAAATGTCAGGATCACCAGGCCGAGATGGCCCTTCCAAGCACAGTGAATGTATTGAGCAAAGGTATGGAAACCCGAGGACATTTTTTCTGTTTGTGATGACTGATGCAATGTGGCCAGAGAACATTGAGGGCGTGTGTGTGTGTGTGTGTGTGTGTGTGTGTGTGTGTGTGTGTGCAGGATAGGGGTATGTAAGAAGAGCAGAATGAGAGAAAATGAGGTCACTCTTTAATTGAAAGCTTTTCTTCCTTATGGTTCTCAACTGAGTTCAAATTTTCTTATCAATTTTATTTTGCACGAAAGGAAAGCCCTGGCATAAACATGACTAAGGATGATGCATAAACAACCCATTTTAGGAAAAATAGAGGGAGAAACCCACCAGGTCAGAGAAAGGTGACCCCAACTAATCACAAGCCCTCTCATTCCTCAAAAATGAAAAATAAGTCCCAGGACATGAAAACTCACAGATATGTTTGTAAGGACAGAGCAGCACGGCACTGGGGGTAGAATAAAACAAAATCTTCTAAAAGAATAAAGAAATACATATCTCTTATATTTATGTTAATTAGAGCTGTAGGAATAAGGAAAAATAAAAGGGTGGATGCAAAGAGAGGTCAGGGGAGTGAAATTAGCTACATTACAGCACTCTAATGATACACACTTTCTGTACGCCTAATAGATTTTACTAATGAACACTCCAGAGCTGTAACCACTTAAAAATCTTCTTGGCTTTAGCAACAACAAAAAATACATGATAATTATTTTTTCAAAGAGACATTGCCAAGGTTTACCCATGCCAAAACGTTGAGGAAAATTTTAATGTGAAACGAAGCACAGAAAAGAGATGATAATAAGAGAGAGGCTTACAAAGGCTTTGTTATCTGCAGACACATTGGCATTCTCTATTCTTTCAGCTTCTCCTAATCCTTGTTTATATTACCCATGCCTTTAAAATCGAAAAACTTGACACATTCCAGGGATTAAAAACAAAAGAGCTAAATTCCCAAATCTTCACATATAAAGTAAAACTAGTAACAGAGGTTCAAACGATCTCACTAATATCTGTAGTATCATTCAGCCTTGCATTGTGCATACAGGCAATGGTCACATCCAGTCAATTCTTCTATCATAATGTCTACATCTTGCTTACTTGAGAACTCAGGACTAATCAAGCCAAGAAACACCCATTGTGATGATAGGGGAGTGTGCTGGTTGGAGTCTGTTGTGGACCCCAGAAAATTATGTTCTTAAGCTAACCCATTCCTGTTCAGGTAAACCTATTGTATGTGGGACCTTTGGGTTAGTTTCAGTTAAGGGACCTTTTAATTAGATCACTTCAGTTAAGGGCCTTTGATTAGGGAAATGGATGTGGCTCAAGCAATTGGGCTCCCGGCTACCATATAGGAGGTCCAGGGTTCAATTCCCAGGGCCTCCTGGTAAAAAGGCAAGCTGGCCCGCGCAGAATGCTGGCTCATGCAGGAGTGCTGGCCTGTGTGGAGAGCTGGCACAGCAAGATGATGCAACAAAAAGAGACACAGAGGAGAGACAATAAGAGATTCAGCAGACCAGGGAGCTGAGGTGGCGCAAGAGAATAAGCATCTCTCTCCCACTCCGAAAAGTCCCAGGTGCCAGTTCCTGGTGCCACCTAAAGAGAAGACAAGCAGCCACAGAAGAACACAAAGAGCAGTCGGAGAGGACAAAAACAACGGGGGGGGGAATAAATAAATAAATCTTTAAATTTAAAAAAAAGGGCCTTTGATTAGATTGTGGGTCCTAATCCACTTTCTGGAGTCCTTTATAAATGGAGGACTAAAAAGCCACAGACAAAATAAAATAGGGAGTGGATTTGTCTCAAGCAGTTGAGTGCCTGCCTCCCACATGGGAGGTCCTGGGTTCAGTCCCTGGTGCCTCTTAAAACAAACAAACAACAAGTAAAAGAAAATGAGCAAACAACAAGCAAACCAATGAGCAAACCAACAAGCAAAACAACAAACAAACAATAAGCAAACAGATGAGGGAGCCAATGTGGCTCAGTGGTTGAGCACCAACCTCTTGCATATGAGGCCCTGGGTTCAATCCCCAGTCCTGGTACCTGAA
>JAQZBX010031730.1:0-19026 GCA_029593785.1 Cabassous unicinctus
AGTGGGAGAGAGGCACTCAATCTCTTGTGCCGCCTCAGCTCCCTGGTCTGCTGCATCTCTTATTGTCTCTCCTCTGTGTCTCTTTTTGTTGCATCATCTTGCTGCACCAGCACTGTGGACAGGCCAGCACTCCTGCACAGGCCACCACTCCTGCACAGGCCAGCACTCTGCATGGGCCAGCTCTCTGCTCGGGCCAGTTCTAGGCACAGGCCAACTTTCTTTCACCAGGAGGCCCCAGGAATCGAACCCTGGATCTCCTATGTGATAGATGGGAGCCCAATCACTTGAGCCACATTCTTTCCTGGAAACGTTTTTAAAAAATCAAATTCCTGGGCCCATTTCCCTGAGATTCTGATTCAGAATTTCTGGGATGAGGCCAAGAAGCCTATATAATTTTAAACAGTTTTCAGGTGACTCTGCAATAACATTCCTCAAGGAGCACTGATGCAATTCCCTTCAGCAAGAAGACGTTCAATACACCCATGTGAACCTTCTGGAGAGAAGATTCCATGTTTCATTGCTCAGATGTAGGTGGGATTCTCCTATCCCTGGCAAGATCTAGGTAAGATTGGTTCAAACCCTCACAATTTCACAGCATGTTGAAGTTCAAAGCCTTCTCCCAGATATTTGCAAATTTCAAAGAGGGGCAGAAGGGAAGGGAGGTGCAGGAACCAGGTACTTGATGTTGTAATGGGAGGTGGGAGCTCCATCTCAGACTCTTGGCTCCTCTGCCCACACATACTACCTCAGTCTTGCACCTCCTCTACCTATTCCTGAAATTCAGCTGCTTCTTTGTTTTCTAGACTTTAAAAAAAAAAAAAAAAAAGGCATTCACACCAAGCGTTTGTGTTGGGTGAGGTGGGGTGAGGATGAGCAGGCAGTAGGGGGTTCCGATGGTGGTCAGCACTCATAGTACAGTCAACACCTGCAAATTAACTCTTTCACTACCACGTTCCCCTCCCAGACTCTCCTCCAGCCATGTGGCCTTCCTATTCCCCCAAAAGCTCTCCCCTATACTCCCAAGGCTTGTTCCCTCACCTCCTTCAGTTTCTTGCTAAATGTCACTTCCTCAGAAAGGCCTTCCCTGACCCCCCAATCACTCAATCACTTTCATTGGCTTTATTTTTCTTCATGGCACTTACCATGAGCTGACATTTTGTACATTTATTTGTGTGTTGGGCATTGTCCATCTCCCCACTGGAAGGTACATACCATGAGAGTAGACATTTTGTATGCTTTATCCACTGCCCTGTTCCCAGTGGCTATGACAGTGCCTCGCACAGAGTCAATACTCGAAAAGGATGTACTGGGAAACAGATGTGCCTTAAGCGATTGGGCTCCCATCTACCATATAGGAGGTCCAGAGTTCAATTCCCAGCGCCTCCTGGTGAAAAGCAAGCTGACCTGCGCGGTGAGCTGGCCTGAGCGGAGAGCTGGCCCACGTGGAATGCTGGCCCATGTGGACAGCTGGTGCAGCAAGATGATACAACAAAAAGAGACACAGAGGAGAGACAATAAGAGATGCAGCAGACCAGGGAGCTGAGGTGGCACAAGAGATTGAGTGCCTCTCTCCCCCTCTGGAAGGTCCCAGGATCGGTTCCCAGTGCCACCTAAAGAGAAGACAAGCAGACACAGAAGAACACACAGACAGTGAGTGCAAAACATTGGGGTGGGGGGTGGAGTAAATCAATCAATCAATCTTTAAAAAAAGAAAGAAAGAAAAGAATGTACTGAAGGAAGGAGGGAGTTGTTTCTGTTCTCTCAAATCCTTTTGAGCCACCCCAGATCTGTCTGGCTTTTCTAGCTTCCCACTTCTTGCTGGCTTCTCTCTTTTCTGCTCACTCTTTCCCTTTCAGGGACACAGCAAATTCTTCTCCTTGTCTCTTGCATACATCTTCTCCTCACCTCCTCTAATCCTTTGAAGTTTCACAATATTCCCACCTCAGTAATCTACAACACACAGTACATTTATCAAGGCATTTTCCTCAATCATAGACAATTTTATCCATGAGAGAAATTCTGTGCCAGAGATAAAGAAATAACGTTTCTATTAATTCAAAACCCCCTTCTTCTAACTGCCATTCAGTGCCCTTAGTTTGACCCTCAGGAAGAGAAGAGAACTTGTCTGTGGTCTCTTTCAAATGGAAGTTCCTGGCTATATGGTTCTTCAGACAACATGGTTTCTAGAACTTTTCTTCATTCTCTGGATACTCTTTACCTGGGATCCCTCCACCTTTCAGTGCCCTCCTTAGAATGCCACACACACATATGAATACACTACAGATGTGGCTTAGCCCATTCAGAGAACAGTGAGACTCTTACTTTCTACAAGGTGGCTATGATATTCCTATTAACACATTAACTGGTTTGGAGCCAAAACTGTATCACTCTTTTCTCTGCCCTGGGTTCTAGACTGTTGGAATTTTATCAACATGCATAATTTTGCCAGGGAATAAACCATGGGTCAGGTAAAGTTGTAGAGTCAATTCTTATATTTTTCTTAGATTGCTGTAGCCGCAATTCTATCATCAGTTCCCAGATATGGACCTCTGGGAAATTCAGACTTTATTTTCCAGATCCAGCAGTTATCCTGTCCTCTAGAGATATGTCATATTTTTAGAGGAAGCTAAAATGCCAAAAAAAAAAATCCTCTGTATGATTAAACTTTCCAAATGAAACTTCTACGAAGAATACACATCAAGTGTGTTAGCAACTGTTTTCAATAATTTAATCTGGAAATACACCATTCTCCCAAAGTTACCTGCTCCTTTCTGAATCAGGCTCCCTTCTCCATTTCTTCCTTGAGACAAGTCTGAGATGCCTAACATTACATTGACTTTGTTTAGGACTGATTGTAGTTAAGTATTAATGGCTCATTTGAATGGACATCTATTGAATGGATGGCTATTTGGAGCAGAAAAAAAAAAAAAAAGACTGGATTCATATATCTTTCTGGGACATGGCCATTTGAGGCCAAACTGAGGTGGCTGTTGGCTCAGCACCTTCCCTCCTGCTCATTCAAACCTGGCCAGGGTCGACTGATCCAGGAGTAGAAAACACTGACCCAGACTGGTCCACTCAGGGAGAATTTGGATGGAATACACAGAAGGCAGGTGGGGTGGAGGTATCTAATATCAGCCTACAGAAGAGTCCAGGAGCACTTTCTGTTGCCCCGAGTCATGTCCTCCCCTAGTCCTGCCCTTTCTACTAGTCATAATCCTTCCCATAAACCCATTTTTTATTATGTTGGCCAGAGGAGAGCCATCATCTGTGTTTCCAGCGGATTGTCATAAGGATCTATCACTAACTGTGTGCACCTCGTCATTTTGGCCAGGGCCTTGGACCAAACATTAAGAGCCCATGCTTCACGTGGGAATCTCGTTGTACTGCGGCGTCTGATACCGCTAGCCTGGGGTGGGACCTGAGTTCTGCGTTTCTAACAGGCCTCCAGGTGATATCTGTGCTGCTGGTCTACAAGCTGCACTTTGAGTGGTGAGGCCTTGCGCATGTCAAACCTACAGCTGCTAAAAAGTCTAGATGGAAAGCTAATATGGGGAAACTGAATCTAGGCATTTACACCTCAAATTAAAATTACTGTAGAATAGGCAGGATTAGTAATAATAATAATTAGTACGTATTAGGCACTGGACCACATACTTCTACGTGCTCAAAGAGTCATCCCGACAGCACATGAGATGGATATTCTTATCGCCATTTTGGAAGTTAGTCAAGTAAGGCTTAGTGTGTGCCCGAGGTCATCCACCTGGAGGTAACCAGGCCAGCGCTGGCAGGGAGGGAGTGGTGGTGCATGCTTTGCACATGCTCCAGACATTTGGGGAAAGCTCTTCTACCTTGGGCAGAGGTTGGATTAGATGACTTCCAGCCTCCCGCCACCTCCCCACCTACCAGGAGTCTAGCCTTTCTAAACCAATTTCTCTGTTTCTCCTTCCCTCTGATGCCGAGATGGAGAAAATGGACCTCACAGAGACACTTGGGGTTAGAAGGAGAGAAAGGCATTCTGCAGGTCATCCACACAGACGTTGTTCATTAATCAAGTCTTCCAGGAACTCTGACCAATTCTTCCAGAATTAGGAGCCAACGTTCCCACTTCCTCCCAAGGATCTGCCTGAATGACATTTCTTTTCCTTGAGCATGGGGTGAAATGGCAGGTTTCACCTGGAGCAAACCTCTCTGGACCCCAGCTGTGGATTGGGCTTTCCACCCACCTTGTGGAAATGCAAATCCAAATAAGGTTTTCAATCAATAAACGGAGAAGCCTCTATCAAGGGTGATGTGGGTTTCTCTTTTTTAGAGTTAGAGGGATCCTCTAGAAGACCTCTAGATGACACCTCCGATTAGAAATCAAAAACTTTGTGATTCTGAGAAAAAAAGTGTCAGCTTTGCAGAAATTACTATTACAAGGCTCAATTCTCCATCTTTATAAGGTGCTTTGTGAAGAGACAGCAAATGCACACATCAGAAATTATTCCTTTGGGTTAATTAGAAAGGCAGAAAAAGATAATAACAAATTAAAAGAAATAAATGAAAAAAAAATACAAAAAATAAAATAAAAATAAAAAGGCAGCTTTCAATAAATATCCTCCTCCCAAAAAAACTTTCAGAGGAGTGAGTTTCCTTAGATGTCATTGGAAATGGTATCTGAAACTAAAGGGAAAACTATATCTAATGAGGCAGAGTTTTACAGTAACTTTATTATTAACAAAGTGTAGTGACTAATATTTAAGTAATAAGAGAATAAATGGGTTACCATAACTGTTATTCTTCTATTGTTGTGTAATGCCAGCAGGGAACTTTGTACCAGAAAACTATGCATAATCACATTTCTCAAGCAGAGAATTTTGCAGCCAAGATAAGGCAGAAATAGCAGGTATAATCTGTAGAATTCTGTTAACTGATTATACTGAAATTACTTCTGATAGACTAATTTTATTTTATTTTTTTTATTTTTATTTTGATGGACTGATTTGTTTGCAAAGAAGTTTGGGTAAACTTTGTCCTGAACACATTCTGTTATTACCAACTCTGCCTTGTGATCAGTAATTTTCCTGGAATTGCCATTGCAACACAGACCAAAGGAAGTGAGAAGCTGCCAGGGTCTTGTTCTCTCTCTTCGCCAAGTCAGCTGCCACCACAACTTCAATTGACTTCCAGGAATGCAGAAGCCGTGAGCACCTGCCTCCTTGGAATCTGTGTGCTGGACAGGCACGTGTGGCTGCTGCAGGGGCTCTGTTCCCTCTGGGACCATGGACTTTTCAAGAGTAGAGCCCAAAGTTGGTGTTTCCAAGGCCTCTCACTGCCCTTAAGATAAAGACCGAGTCTTTGGCGTGGCCTCCAAGGCCCGGCTGTGATCGGCCTCCTGCTCCACAGGCCCACTCCAGCCGCGGGTCTGCTATCAGCCCTGGAGGGGGGGGGGTGCACACGCCCTTCCTGACTCAGGGTCTCTTCCCAAGCTGTTCTCCTCCCCTCTCCTTGTCCCATGGTTAAGTCCCACCTTCCTTTAGATACCACCTCGTTTGTCACTGACTCAGGGAAGTCCTTCCTGATCTCCCTAAGCAGGGCAATTTGTCCCTTTACGCATTCTCGTGATCTTGTTCCTCTGTGTTCTGGCTCTTGGCCCAGCTGCAATTGAACAAGACAGCTAATTACTCCACCCTGTAAACCACTCCTTAAGAGCAGGGGTCCCTGCAGGTTTTGCTCTCTACTGTGTCCCCTAGGTTTTGGTCACATTATAGGTGCTCAGTGACAAATATTTGTTGAATGAATCATTGAAAGAATGAATGGCAGGCAGGAGGAAGGTGGTGACCTCAGGGCCATTCCCAGAACCAGGGTGGGCATGATCATCAGGAGTTCCAAAACCCTGTGCTTTTGCCCTGGTCTCAGTCCTATGCATACACACTAGCTGTGGAGGTGGTGACAGGAGAGGACACTGCATTGCAAACCAGTGTCCCTTACTGACTGTACAACCTTGGGCAACTTACTTCTGCTTTCTCAGTTTTTCCATCTGTACAGGGGTCATTCACCCTACCTCCTGTGAGAATGCATGATGTAGTGTAGAAACATGTCTGACTTATAGTAAGTGCACAATAAATGTTAGCTGATGTTATCATTATAAGAAAGATCCTGAATCCTCAAAACCCTCCTTGTTCTGGATCACTATAAATTATGTATATACATGGAACTTAACTAAGAGCATGATGCTTTTCGAGCATGGCCTGAAATCTTACCATAAGGCTGTTTGGGGTATCAATCATTCTTTGGGAATTAGTGAGGAGTAAGGTAGAAGAAAGAAAATAATTTACACAGTAGTCACATGAAAAGCACGTTTGAACTTGGGTTAAAAAGTGAAGAAGATAAGTTAACAACATCTCCAAGGTTGAAGAAGCAGTTGTGAGATGACCCCTGCTGAAGTGCTTCTAAATCTTCTGGCTGCTCACATCGGCTGCGGTCCATTTCCCCCTGGGCTCTTAGCCTGTGAGGAAGCCGGGATCCAGGCCACCTCCCTGGCCTCTGACTGATCTTGTCTCTACGGGAGTCTTGCTCAGCAGTAAAGAGCACACGTAGAGGGATGGTCAGGTCAGCTGCAGAGCCAGGCTGGGCTGTCGGACAATCCCTGAGTTCTTATTTGATCTCCATTTGGGCCTGTTCCCAGCCTGAGGTCCCCTAGCTGTGGGTGCCAGCCGCTCGCTGGCAGGGGGGAGTGGCAGCTTCCTGGATTCTCACCTTGTCCTGCTGATAATGGGCTGCTGAGGAGCATATGTCCTGAGCCCCCTTGGAATGGCTGCATCCTTGGACCTACATGGTTTGGTTGCTAATTTTTTACTTTCAGCTAGGGGGAGGGGACTGTACTGAACATAGCCAATGACAGAAATAGAAGTCATTTATTCTGGTGAGCAGACAGGATTCCAGCCCCGTATTTGTGCAAGCATAAACAGGACTGGCATGATATTACGAGATGCTAGGATGAAAAAAAAAATAGCTAAATAGGGCTATTATAGGGATAGCTGCCTTAGGTTCAAAACGCTGACTTGCCCCAAAATAGAGCCCCATTTTAGTTCAAGCTAAATTGAAAATATTCCAAAGAAGAATATTTCATAATAATGTCTCACATTTATCGAGCAGCTCCATTTACATGGATTATCTGACATAATCTTCACAACAAACCTATGACCATAATTATTTTATGGATGAGGGGATGGAGGCACAGGGTGTTTAAGTGACTTCACAGAGGTCACACAGCAGGCAGTGGAGGAGCCAGGATGGAAAACCCACTCTCTTTACCACCACCTTATCAAACACTTCTACGATAGTCATCCATTTATCCTCCGAAGTGTTATGCGAAATGGTGGGCAGAAAATAAAACCTAATCAGACTTAATTATACCCTTGAAGACTATATAACATAGTGATTTCAGTGGTGCATGAAGATTGTGGTTAATAGGATAAATGCAAGAATGTTCTTTTACAAAGTGTTAAAGAATATGGTGATGCACGGGAAAATCACAACGAATGTAATTTATGGACAGTAGTTAACAGTAATAATGTAATATTCTTGCAGCAATGGCAAAGAAGATATATCAATTTTAAGAGACAGCTATAAGGAGGCATAAAGGGGTATGGAATTTTTCCTTTTGGAATAATAAAATATTCTCAAATTGACTGAGGTGATGACAGCACAACTCTCTGATGAAATTGAGGAGAGCCACTAAGTGTACACTTTGAATGGATGGTACAAAACATGGGACTGTATAACACAGGGAAACCTGTGGTAGAAGATGCACTGTGGTGAACAGAACAAATATGAGAACATTCTCTCATGAACTATAACATATATATAATACTAATACAGGATGTTAATAATCAGTTGGGTTGGGAGAAAAATACACCAAATGAAGATATGGGCTATAGTTAGTAGTAATATTTTTGATGATGCTCTTTCATAGCTTGTAACAAATATTTCATGACAATGCACGGTTTTGGTGGTGGGGTGATGTATGGGAGCCCTGTATGATAATATGCCTGTTTGTTTTGTAAGTTCACAACTTTTACTATACACTTATTGTTTATGCAAGTTCATGTATGAATGATATACTTCAATAAAAATTTTAATGAAAAAATTACATCCTTGAAGAACCCGCTATAAAAGAGAGATGTTAAGATCTGTGCAGAAATAATAATACCAAACATTGAGAGGGAAATTTATAGCTCTAAATGCTTGCATTAAAATAGAAGAAAGATTTCAGTTCAGAGACCAAACCCCAAAACTGGAAGAACTAGAAAAAGAAGAGCAAACTAAAGCCAAAGTGAGCAGAAGGAAGGAATTAAATTGTAGAGTGGAGATAAATGAAATAGAGAATAATAGAAAATCAACAAAACCAAAACTTGGTTCTTTGAAAAGATCAGTAGAGAACCTTTAGCTAGACCGATGGAAAAAAAAAGAGAGAGGATACAAATGACTAAAATCAGAAATGAAAAGTAAGATATCACTACTGGCCCCACAGAAATAAAAAGGATCATAAGAGGATACTATGAACAACTGTATACGAACAAATTTGATAACCTAGATGAAATGGAAAAATTCCTAGAAACATACAAACTACTTACCCTGTCTCAGGAAGAAACAGAAGACCTCAACAAACCAATAATAGTAAAAAGAGTGAACCAGCAGTAAAAACCCTCCCAACAAGAAAAAAGTCAAGGACATCTGGTCCTAGGCTTCACAAGGGAATTTTGCCAAGCATTCCAAGAAGAATGAACACCAATTCATTCTTCCAAAAAATGGAAGAGGAGGGAATATTCCCTAATCCATTCTTTGAGGTCATCACCCTCATACCAAATCCAGATAAAAATACCACAAGAAAATAAAAATACAGACCAATATTCCTCATAAATATAAATGCAAAAATCCTCAACAAGATATTAGCAAACTGAATCCCACAGCACATTAAAAGAGTTATATGCCATGCTCAAGTGGTTTGTATCCCAGGTATGCAAGGGTGGTTCAACATAATAAAATCAATTAACGGTTGTTATTAATCCTCAAAACAAGCTTTGTGATGGATATTATCATTTCCAGTTTATATAGGATGAAACTGAGGTGCAGAAATGTTAATTGACTGAGGTCACACAGCTAGAAAGTGGTGAAGCCTGAACTCAAGGACATAAAGGGATTAACATGTTGAAGAAAGGAGAGAAAAGGACAAAGCCAGCGGCTCTTAAAATGAAACAAGATCGGCAAAAGTTTGAGCTGGGAGATAGGCACATGGAGTGTATTATAGTATTTTTGTGTATGCTTGAAATTTTCCATAATAGATAGATTTTATTTTTAGTTAACTCTACTCACCTTTCTACTCTGATAAGCACTTTAAGGAAAACAAAAAATACATATTTAAGAGAATTAACTACTTTCCCATCACTCTAACACAGCTATAGTCAGTATTTTGGACATATTTCTTCTATTTTATTTCCTGTACACACACTTTATTTTCACATAGTTGGTAATCGTTTTATCCTTAAAATTTTATTATTATTTTTTCACATAATATACCATAAGCACTTTTCATATTACTGCCTGAGCTTCATAACCAGTGTTGGGCTGGCTCATGAAAGTTGATTGTACCCTCTTCTTCCCAACACTGTGTTCAGGAATGTCACATTGGTAGCTTTAAATTAGCCGTAGTAGAAGGATTTAAGCCATGGAAATCAGCAAATATTGCAAATCGGGGTGTTTCCCTTCAAGAGCCAGCTGTTAAACATTTACCAGCATACCTCTCTTCATAACCATCATTTTTTTTTTTTTTAGAAGGTACTCGGGATTGAACCCAGGACCTCATACATGGGAGGCAGGTGCTCAACCACTGAGCTTCATCCGCTCCCCCATAACCATCATTTTTAATGGTCACATAATAGCTCTTTGAGTAAGTACATGGTTGCTAACAGTTAAATGATGCTTACTACATGCCAGGTACTAAGTACTTTACTCACTAACTCATTTAATCCTCAAAACAGCCTCCATGAAGTAGGTGCTATTACCATCCATATTTTAAAGAGGAAGAAACTGAGGCAGAGAGGAGGGAAGTAAGTTAGCCAATGTCCCAGAGTTAATAAGTGGCAGCAATCACTAGAGCTGGGATTTGAACTCAGGTAGTCTTACTCCAGAATCTCAGCTACCATCGTACTCTGCTGCTTTGTACCTCTGCTCTAGCCAATAATAACTGACTCATTCAGCAAGTGGGGAGAACTGCGAGGCCCGCATCCATCATCTCTTCCCTGCAGCCTGAGTGCACGGCTTGGGGAGCCCAGCGCAGCCCAGCAGTTTGGCTCAAGCAGAGTTTACATTATCCTCTGCAAACACTGCCATCAGACAGAGCAAATGCATCTGCCTGCTCGGTGGCTACTTAGCAGTCACAGCTTCCTTGGGTCGCTTCCAGGTTTGAGGTGGGTTTGGGGAGGATGGTGGCACACCCCAAGTTGCAAGAGCCACTGGGACCTCAGGGGTCATGCAGGCTTTTGCATTTTATCAGGGGCAAGGACTCCGTGGGTGACTCCTCTCTCCAGGGGTTTGGCAGCACTTTAAGATCATGCCTAGGAGTCAGGAGTACTTGGCAGGATTCTATTTCTGGTGCAGCTGCTGAGCTGCCAAGTGATAACGGGGCAAGTCATTTGACCTCCTCCCAATGATCCTTTCGCAGAGCAGAGACATCATGTGACCTGAGTGTTTTCAGAGCACTCAGGAGCTCTTGCTGTGTGTGCAGTTTAGCTGTCGGCACTGCTCTCAGAGGGCCCAGCATTCACCTTCATGGGGCCTGGGGGCCCCTGGGATTCCTGGTTCTGCCTCTCCTGTCAGTTGTGATAAGTGAGAGATGCAGCAATGCAGCAGTTACTTAGATGTCCCTGAAGCTTTTCAGCCCAGCTCTGCTTAAGGGGCTCACATTAGACCATTTCATAAAGAAGAGGGAGAGAAAAAATACTGTCATAGAAAGAGTGAGGGTTTGAGTATCATAGACTAAAATCATCACTGAAACAGAAAAGGTTTATGTCCCCTACATATAACACCACAGGGACTCAATCAATATTTATTGAATAAATGTCATTTTCATCTAAGACCAAGTGAGGAGGTTTTTAAGCATCTAGGTTCTGTTCAGTTTGGAATGCTCCCCAATCTTTGAAATTTTCTAACCCGTTAAGTGCCAAATGGGGAGCCATCCAAAGTTATAACACAGTCAGCAGCCGACCGCTGGCCCTTTGCTGGCAGTACTTCTAAGGGAAGGACTCAGAATGAGTAAATGTACTGAAAGATAGAGTGAGAGGATTTGTAAAGGTTTGAAAGCAAGCATTTACATTTAGGGTTCCATCCCCCCTCTATACTCAGATTCCCTTGAATGCCTTTGATCTAGGGGAAAGAAAAAGCTGGGTGCTTCTGCAGTTCCAGACTACTCCACAGAATTGGAGGAGCAGCAGGGGACTGAGACCCTGTGTCCCTGGGCAGAGGGAAGTAAAGGAGAAATACTGAAGACCTGGGGTGTGAGACATAACAGCCCTGACGTCCTGGGGCAGTAGAAAGAAGGTATGGATGGGAAAGCAGCCCTATGCTAAGCATAGATTGCCGTGACTTGTGCTTTAAATGTTTAAATCATATACGCTATCTCCACCTAGATGTGTTTTCTATTCTTTTGTATCCCCTGAAGGGCTAATAACACATCTGGGTGCTTATTTACTTTTGAGGCTCATTTTCTTTCCCTGCGGCCTCAGATGAGGAAAATGTCTCTTTTAATGAATGACTTAAAATGATGACCACACTTGAACTCATCTACAGTACAATGATAAATTTAGTGATTGTGTATGTGTGAATTTTGCTATCTTGCTCCTCTCAAATGGGCCCATGTGCCCAAGCCTCTCAATATTTTTACCAAATGATGTTCTTGGGCAGTACAATGGGTGACAAAAGGCTGCCTTTCACCAGAGGACTCAAAGCAGAGTCCTGGGTCATCAATTAGTAATAACTGGCAGGACAATACTTGACTACAGCTAATGGTCTGAGGTCTCCAGGCCTCAGTGACTCATAGTTACCCTGACCTCTGTCCTCTAGCGAGCCTGTCTTTGTGTTTAATGGCTATATTCTATAACTCAGCCAGAAGAGAACATAGTGTTGCACTGGACATTTAATAGCCTGCTGGGTTATGTTCCAAACCACTGGCTGTCTTCTCTCTCCATAGTATTGTATTTATTGCTGTGATTAAATTTAATTGGGAACCAGGCATGGCCCAGGGGGTATAGCCCATCTTTCCCCTTAAGTGTAAGAGCGTTTTTAGTCTGACATTCAAGACATAAGAAAAAGAACCAGAGGAGGTATAATCTTTCAACTGCTACCAGAGCATGGAGTGAAGTGTCAGAAGCATCCTGGAAGGACTGCAGTTCTTGTATGAGGACATATGGTTGAATCTTTAAGGTATTAATGGGAATCCAGCAGGTCAACAGGTCAGTCCATCTCCATTAGCCAGGCAGTGTAAGTTTGGCATCCGAGCATAAGTTTCTGATTGGATGCAATGATTTTCTCTTTTCTTAATCCCCTTGGTACTGTCGAGTATTATCATCTGGAGGTGGAACCCGTTCTCCATTTGCTCTTTGTTCTACTTTCTCAGGACTCAGTCTGTAAGGTTGCAGTATACTACTGTGGCCTTCATACATTTTTTAAAAATGTACCTCTTTATTTTAAAATGCTTTCAAACTTACAAAAATAACACAAACCCCATACAGAGAACTCCAACATACCCCTATCCCCCCAGATACCCAGATCTAAAAATTTCAACATTTTGCCACATTTGCCATATCATTCCTCTATCCATCCATTAACCATCTATCTAGCCATCTATCTAACTGTCTATCTATCCATTTTCTGAACACTTGAATATAGGTTATATACATCATGCTCCTTGAACACTAAGTACTGCCATGCACCTTTCCTAAAAACAAAGATATTCACTTATGTACCCACCTTAAGTATAGTTATCAAGTTGAAGAAATCTAACATTGATATAAAGCTTACAGTCTATATTCTAATTTTTCCATCTGTTCCAATAGTGTTCTTTTGAGATATTCCTTCTCTCCTTAGATCCTGTCCAGGATCATGTATTGCATTTAATTATCATTGTCTCTTTAGTTGCTCTTTTTAATTTTAATTGTGGGAACCTATATACAACATAAACTTTCCCATCTCAACCACTCCCAAGCACACCACTCAGTGGGATTTATCACATTCATAATGTTGCGATACCTTCACCATCTCCCATTACCCAAATTTTCCCATCTCCCCAAATAGGAACCCTATAATCATTATGCATGAACTTCCCATTCCCCCTGCATTAGCTCCTGGCAACTTGTACTATACTTTGTGACTCTACAAGCTTGCATAATCGCTAATATTTTCTTTGTAGTTACCATGGGGCTTAAAAAAAAATTTTTTTTTTTAAAGATTTATTTATTTATTTATTTATTTATCCCCCCCTTGCTGCTTATGTTTTACTTGTCCATTCACTGTGTGTTTCTTCCGTGTCTGCTTATCTCCCCCTTGCTGTGAGGTCCTGCTGCATCAGCCCACCACGCCGCGCGGGCCGGCCTACTCTCACAAGGAGGCCCCGGGAAGCGAACCCGGGGCCTCCCATATGGTAAACGGGAGCTCTATCCATTGAGCCACACCCGCTTCCCGGGGCTTAAATTTTAATATGCTAAATCTAGAACAATCTCATTTGCTTTGATACCAACTTAAATTCAATAGTATATACAAACTTTTTTCCTATACCTCCATCATCCTTCAACTTTTGCATAATTCTTGTCACAATATATATATTTATACATTATGAGTCCAGAACCACTGGTGCCTCATCACATTTTATGCTTTTACTGTTTAGATCCTGGAGGAAGTAAAGAGTGGGGTTACAAAACAAAATACAATAATTCTGGCATCTATATTTACCCATCTCATTATCCTTACCAAAGACCTTTATTTCTTCATGTGGCTTTGATCTATTGTCTATTGTCCTTTCCTTTCAACCTACAGAACTCTCTTTAACATTTCTTGTAGGGCTGGTCTAGTTGTGATAAATTCCCTCAGCTTTTGTTTATCTGGAAATATTTTCATCTTTCTCTCATTTTTGAAAGAGTTTTTCTAGATATAGAATTCTTGGTGGCAATTTTTTGCCCTGAGCCCTTTATATATGTCATTTCAGTGCCTTCTTGCCTCTATGGGTTCCCATGAGAAGTCAGCACTTAATCTTATTGAGGTGCCCTTTTTTGTGACACACTGCATCTCTCTTGTGGCTTTCAGATTTCTTTCTTTTCTTTGGTATTCAACAGTTTGATTGCAATATTTCATGGTGTGAGTCTACTTGGGTTTTTATACTGTTTGGAGTTTGTTGTGCATCTTGGATGTATATATTCATATCATTCATCAAATTTGGAAAGTTTTCGGCCATTATTTCTTTGAATGTCCTCTATACCCTTTTCTCTCTTTTTTCTTCTAGGACTCCCACAATGCATATGCTGATACATTTGATTGTGTCCCATGGGTTTCTCAGGCTCTGTTTTGTTTTTTTGTTTTTTTTCATTCTTTCTTCTTTCTACTCCTCAGATTGGATGATTTCAATTGTCTTTTCTTCAAGTTCTCTGATTCTTTCTTCTGCCAGTTCTAATCTACTGATGAACCCCTCTAGGGAAATTTTAATTTCTGTTACTATGATTTTCAGCACTCATTGCTTCCTTTGCATAATTTTTATCTCTCTATTGATATGCTCTTTGTGTTCATCTATCATTTTCCTGATTTATTTTATTTCTTTGCCTATGTTTTCCTTTAGCTCTTTGAGAATATTTAAGACAATTTTTAAAAAGTTCTTTTCTTGTGTTTCCCAGGTCTGAGCCTCTTCATTGATGGTTTCTAATGCTTTAATCATCTCCTTTGCCTGGGCCATGGAATCCTGTTTCTTTTTATGTTGTGTAACCTTTTTTTGAAACCTGTACATTTTTATATATTCATTTGTTATCATGGGAATTTAGACTGAAGTTTCTGTTCCTTAAGCTTGTGTCCAGCTAGTGTTAATGATAGAAACAGTTTCCTCATGGTCTCAGGCACTGCGCTATATGTCCTATAGCCAGCCATCCCTTGCCCCAGGTGGCCATGACTTCACTGCTCTCCCAGTGTAGGTTGTACTGTCTTCTACATGCAGGGTAAGGTCTGGAACAGTAAATCCCTCAGGCCACCACTGGACAGATTGGACCTGACATACAAACTCCTAGAATGTGTGTGAGGGTTACTCTGTACCCTCTGGAAACAGGGCCAGGAGCCTGCAATGGGAGCCCAGGCTGGCTCCATACCAACTCAGCCAGGGCACCACAAGATGCTACTGCTTTTAAGTTGCCTTTTTCTTGGTTTGGCATTTGCCCTGTTACTGAAATCCTCTGTTTTCTGGAGTTTTGAGAAAGTTTTGAGTTTTGCCAATTTTTGCTGGTGGTTCAAAGCTTCTGTGGGAGAGATGGATCCCTAAAGGTTCTTACTCTGCCCTCTTGATTGAGACAGGGCCCATTCATACATTTTTTTTTTTTTACCTGAATTCAGAGTAGGAAGTACATTATAAATGGAGACTTTGCATATGCACACATACATAGATGCATGCAAAGTTTCAAAACTTCACTCTGATATTTCCTATTTTCAAAAAGGACTGTCACATCTCTCATATTTTAAAAAGCTCTCTCTTGATCTCATTTTTCTCTCCAAACATTGCCTTAATTTTATCTTTCTCTGCACAGAAAATCTCCTTAAAAGAATATACCCACTCAGTTTCCCTAGAAATCAGGTTTCACACATCCACCCACACACACTTCATTGGAACCACTTTTCTAAAAGTGTCCAGTGATATCTACATTTCTAAATCCAATGGCTATTTCTCTATGTTCACCTTACATGCCCCATCAGCAGCATTTAACACAGTTGATACTTGACATACTTTCTTCTCTTAGCGTTATCCCTATCTTGCTAACGCTTCTTCTCAATCTTGTTTGTGGATTTCTTCTTATCTCCCTGATCTCTAAATGGTGGAGGGCCCATGGCTCAGACCTTGATCTTCTCTTTTCTCTTCACTCCCTCCCTCGGCGATCCCAACTGATCTCACAGCTTGAAATATCATCTACATATGAACGATTCTTACATTTAAATCTCCAGCCCGGACTCCTACTCTGAACTCCAGACCTGTGCATCCATCTCCTACATACCTCAAATCTGACACAGCTGAACTGAGCTCCTGATACTTCTCCATGAACCAGTTGCTCCTGCTAAGAGCTAACAGCTACACCATACTTCCAACTGCTCAGACCAAAAACTTTGGTGTTGATATAATGTCTTTCTTCTCTCACACCCCGGATTGGATCTACCACCAATGGTGAAATTGCAAACACTCTAAGGGCTAATGGACGACTTCTTTTAGAACAAGGGACTCTCTCTAATAATACTGCATTAGAGCCTCTTTATCTCCACTGAAGTATTTATTTATTAAAACACAATTGCCCCCAGGCCCCGCGAGTGGGTGAGCTGCCAGGCCCCCCCGAACCACGCAGCAAGATGATGATGTAACAGGAGAGAGACGCAGACAACAGCCAAGACAAGACACACTGAAAAACCAGAAACTGAGGTGGCGCAGGTGGCAGAACGCCTCTCTCCCACATCGGAGGTTCCCAGGATTGAATCCCGGTGAAGACAGGAGGAGAAGGATGAGAGGAGAGGGCAGGAAACAGACGTAGAGAATTGCCCAATGAATGGACACAAAAATGGCAAAAATGGGAGGGAGGAAGGGGGGGTTTAAAATGGATTTTTAAAAAACACAATTATGTGTTTTAATTGATATATTAAAGCACCTTTATTTATTTAAGCATGTGTGCCAGGCACTGATTATCACCTCTTATGTCTCTCTGTTAGGAGCACTAGGCAGTAAAACTCTATTAGTCATAGGGTATCATAGAAAAAAACTGCTTAGCTCAAGTACTTAAGCTCTCTATGACCTGATTTCCTAATAGGCATAATAGTGAAGCTAGAGTTGTTGTGCCCATCTTGGATGTGTGCCTCTCAGCTCTCCTTGCACTGTGCAAAGTGCAAAAAGTCACAGTTCCAGCTCCAGGGCATTGGGGATCCCACATAGTATTAGAGACAAGGTTAGGCTTTTCCTGAGCAGAGCTGGGCTGATAACAGAACACAGTGGGGATTCTAGGGCCTGGCCATTTCTGCCAACATGGAACCACTTTCTGGGCACACTCTGCTCCTGAGCTGCCCTGTTGGATTGGCCTAGAATTGATCACCTCTGCATTGTGCTGTGAGACTCTCCCTGTCAGTTTATTCTTCCTTTTTTCTTTCATAGGCATTATGCTGCAATAAACATCTGGCAGAGTGCCTACTTCACAGTTAAGTTTTCATTAAAGTTGATCTTGCAGTCTTTCTACTGATGAAATAATAGAAATGTAAGTAATCCCAAACAATGAGATTTAGCTCTTGGGTCTTAATTGCACACATTAACACTAGTTTAGTTTGCTTCCTCTAAGTATAACAGCACATTGGAGGGGATCCAGAGAATCAGAGAATATGCTGAAAGGGACACAGATTTCTGACCCTGTCAGTAAAATGGAAATGCAAAAATCTCACTATATCTTCTTTTGGAGATTTGATTATTTCGTTGTTAAATTATAAAATCCCAACACGCATTAGCAAATGCCTAGGCTGGTTTCCCAGTGCCCAAGGCAGGAATGCCTTATTTGTGGTTCAGCAGGAATGTAGCCATCACATACAGCCCATTACGGGGTAATGTAGCACTTGATCAATGAATGTGAACCTTCTCGCCTATTGTACATGGACGAAGTAGCCCAGAGCCCAGAGCAGTATAAGAGTCTAGATGTGACCTGACACCCTGCACCAAAGCCACATAAGATTTATGGGGACCTGGCACCTTCTAGACTCCAGAAATGTTTGGTAAATTGAGGCCAGCCTTAAAGAATCTTTGGTTTTAATCTGCTCAATGGTTTTGTTCTTTCAGATTTCCACAGACAATGGAAGGAGTGGGCAGAAATCAATTGAATTTGCTTTTGGGAAATGACTGCTCTGGGCTCCCATTAGCTTCAGTAGGGAGGTTAACTAAATCATCCTGCTGGGTGGCCTTTGGTCAGTGGATGGCTTTAACCAGCTAGGCAGTTTCGACAGGGTTCGGCTGAAAACAGCCAAGCTGCTCTTTACCCTACCTACGAATGGCGCTCCCACCCCGGGCCATTAACCTCCCACACTAACAGACTGGGTCAGCTTCTGAGGAACTTGCATTAGCTGCGCTGTTTCCTTCCGAGCCTGTCCAGGAGTCATTGACTTTTTGCAACCTCGTGTTTCCTGTAGCAGTAAAACAATGCCATTACTAAAAGCTGACTCAAGAAAGCCGGGGGAGTTTCCCAGTGGTGAATGGGGCATGCTTTGTTTTCTGGGAGCAGAAGCAGCAAGTGGACATGTAACATCTATTAGTTATATTGTTGCTGGTTTATCTTTATTAAACCTGTGATTAACAGGACAGGCAGGATCCTCGGGTGGTGGCCTCCAATGAAATGATTTTGATCGTAAAGATTTCTTATCACTATAAAACAGGATTGGGTAAGCTCATTTTCCCAAAAGGCCTGTATTATGAAAAGAGGCAATAACAATATGGTAAACCAGACATAATATGCCATGATGTCTCTTGTTTTATGAGAAAAGCTTAAATGTCAGGTCACTAATTGACACAGAGTTTCTGACTAGGATGTTTAATGGCCAATTGAATAAATGATAACATGAAGAGGGGTAGAGAGTATCCTATTGTATTGGTTTCCTATTGTGGCTGTAACAAATTGCCACAAATGTAATGGCCCAAAACAACACAAATTTATTATATTCCAGTTCTAGAGGTCAGAAATCTGAAATGGGTCTCACTGGGCTAAAGTCAAGTATGTCAGTAGGGCTTTG
>JAQZBX010031731.1:0-26184 GCA_029593785.1 Cabassous unicinctus
AGAAAGCAACAAACTACAACAATTTTGAAGATATCCCTGCATGCATGATAGAAATGACCCTGAATCATGGGAGCTTGATATGGATAATAATTTTTAAATACCCATAAAATAAATGTACTTGGTACCTCTGATAATGGATGATCTTGGTGTCAGATAAAAGAGATGCTACCTGGCTGATGGAATGGTGTGCTTTTCATTCGGATGCCTGGAATTGTCACGCCACCTGCATAGAGCATTGTAAATGTTGATCTGGAGGGGAACCATCAGAGACACAGGCACACACCAGCGACTACGTGGGAGCTTGGCCTTCAGGTTAAACCACAGAGGGTAAAGCAGCAAGATAGCAATTAACACATTTGAGTGCATCTGTTTCCCACTGTTTCTCTCCAAGAAATATTTCCAGTAAAGATAGACTGACTTAAGGAGAAGGGGATGTTGGTATTTAGAATAGCAGGTAGGTTAAATCCTTTGGATGCTTTTCAAATTTTAATATATTGGACCTCTCTGTAGAATGTATTGGTTGTTCCATAATTATTTGTAATCTCTCTCACTTTCCCTAGAAATGTGCTTCCCTAAGTTTCTTCATACTTTAACGATTTCTGCTGTATTCTCTTCATGTATTGTTTCTCCTCCATTCTGTCCATTAAGGATGGACTTTCTCATAGTTCTATATTTATTACACTGCTTTCTTCATTCTTTTCTCTCCCCTCTGCAAAATCCAGTCTGCCTGTATTCATGGCTTTAACCACGACATAGAGTTTGATGGCTTTCAACATCTTGTCCCCAGGCCAGACCTTCTCTTTTTAAGCCTCAGTCTTGGAAATCCCAGTCTCTGTGGGGCATGCTGACCTGATATCCACAGACACCTCAAATCCAGCCAACCCCATACTGCACACATCATCATCTTCCTCCTTACATGAAAATCAGCATTCAGTCAGACTAGAAACCTGGGAGGCATTCCAGACTGTTCTCACCTCCTCCTTCCCTACAAAATTCTGCTGGATTTATATCTTAATTATTTTTCAAATTCCTATTCTTGCTTTTCAATCTTATTAACACTTACAGTACTCAGACTTCTTACAACTTTCACCTGGGTTATCAGTAATAGCCTCCCAACAATGGGCAGGCCTGTATTATAGCTTACAGGATCCCCCAGGATCAATGTCCCTTACCAGCCTCTTTGGCTTCACCTTTCTCCTATCCCTACCTCTCAGAATTACTAAACTGTATAAAATTCCTCCACAAACAATGGTTTCTGGCATCTATGCTGTTGACCATGCTATCCTCTCTATTTGGAATGTCTGACACCACTCCACATGGCTAAATGCCAGTCTTTAAAATTTAACTCAACTGTCATTTCCTGGAAGAGGTCTTCTCTGACCGCGTCACCATTCTAGCATCTCCATAATTCCATGTTGCTCAGTGACTGTCTCTATTATTGCTCAAACCACAGTGTGTTGTGATTATCTGTTATACTTGAGGACAGGGACTTTGGCTTATCCATACGGGTACTCAGTGTCTAGCAACGTTATTGGCACATAGTAAACAGGCTCTGAATAAATGTTTGGTAATTGGGTAAGTAAACAATTGGATAGAAGAATTAGAGCAGAATTTTTACTTCAATTATATTGAAGGTTTATTGGGTTTTCATCTGAAATAGGCCAAAGATTGGAAGAGAAAAATACCCAAAGAATTCAGTCTGAGGTTTTATGTTAATATTATGGTTTCAAGAAAGGAAGAATGTTCTACTTAAAGCTTTTAGGAAGAAATGAATTCACCATCAGCCTTATTATCATTATTATTGGGAAAGCTCATAGAACTCCAAGCATAAATGCTACTCTCTCTTTTGTTTAAAAAGTAAATCCAAAAGGGAAAAAATTTTTTCCTCCTGAGATATCATGTTTAGTTTCTTCCTCCAAGTGAATATTTACGGTTGAGTTATAAAACTCTGGAAACAGAAAATCTGGAGATGGTGACCCAGCATTAACTGGCTGCTTTGAGTTCTATAATTACCATACAATGGTGCTCAAATGGGGCTGAGAAAGAAGAGTTCATTTCTCTGCATTTTGCCTTGTCTGCTTCAAAGAGAAAGCAAAGCCATGGGAGTATCCTTGAGTAATCATAACCTGCTCTAAGTGGCACCGGAGGTACCAGCACTCAGACGCCACATTTAAACTGAGATCCAAGTCCTGCCCCCTAAAGCTAGCACAAAGTTTCCCAGACATTATACTTTCACCCTCCAGAACAGATAAGATAATTTGAGTGTAAAGCGGTTTTGTGAGCTTTCAAAGGACAAGCTGTTATCCCTCAGCAAGTGGTCGTTGGCCATAAGCTCAAGCTCTTGGAAAACGCACTGCCAAAAGAAGGAAGCATGAACTCACCTGTTTTCTTAATTCCTTTAAGGATATGTGGTTAGTTGTTCCAGTAGAAGTATACCAGCCCAAAACTGCCCCGCCCACTATCTATTTAAGCAGGACTATCCATTGCCACCTCTGCAAACTGGGCACAGAACTCATGATTAGGACATTGAACAGATGGAGGCAATGTTTCATTTCTATCCTTCTGATGGTTTACAGATGAGGATTAAAGGACACAAGATTCCTGTTCCGTCAACTCCTGTCTCTCCCCCACCATCCATTAATCCCCCTCCCCTGCTTCCTCTCCACTGCCTTATGCAACTACTCAAAGTCTGTGCTCTCTAAGACCCCTGAGGCTGGAAAGTGGCTGCTGATCCCCACATCCAGGGAGGGCTGGTATCCCGGCAGAGGCTCCTCTGCTGAATTTCCTTAAAAGCAGAGAAGAGCCTCAAGGGCTCCTAAAGATAAAGATGCATTTCCTTGGATTAGGGTTTCTTCTCAGAACAATGGCAGTGCATGGCAGGGACCATGATGAAAGAGTCCTCTCTCCTATGGAGAGCTAAGCAATTAACAATGCAGAGATGTTCAAGGAGGAGACTTTTGAATGTATGCATTTATTTTTGCATATATATAGATATACATACAGACACACACACATACACACACAGTAAATAAGCTACAATTTAAGGGCCCAAGCTGAGAGTGAGAAAAGAAAATGGAAAATTTTGGTCAATATTAGCAACCTTTTGTCAAAAAAAGACCTTTCTCTGTGGGAACAAAGAGGAGCTTGTCACCACCCAGCACTCTGAGCTCAATATAAAAAAACCTGCACAGCTCTTAAGCCCGAGCATGGGATTATGTCATGACTGCTTTCCTATGCCACGCTTAGCAGGCAGCTTCCCAGGGCTGCCCGTGTGTTTGTATTGTGCTCTCTTACAGAGCTTGGCTGCAGAGCAGCACAGACACTGTTAGAAACCCGGGGGGTTGAATGTGGAATTCAGGCGACAAGGCAGAGGTTGAGGAGCTCAGGAAACCTGGTAGTGGAGTCCACAGCCCTCCCCGCTCCTGCTGCTGACTGTGCCCACCTGTGGCACTGGCTTTTGCAGAAACACACGCTCTGTGCAGACCTGGCCTTGTATTTTGAAGCAGTACTCTAAGACATGGAGCTAGCTGTCACAGTCAATTGCCGTCCAGTCCTTTCTGCTGACAGTTAGCTGAAATGATTGGGATTTGAAATAGCATTTTATTCACAAGGAGGTGAACTGTTCCTGCAACAAGTACACCCAATAAATAATTAATCACCATTAAATTCATATGGATTTCTATTATTATGCAAAAAAGTAATATTCCCTCCATTGCCTGACCCTCTCCTTTCCTTTGGAAACTGGAAAAACCTCTCATATCCCAACTGCAGAATGTATTTGGATGAATGACTTGCATCTCTGTCCTGCCTTCCCGCTAAGGAAGAAAACGGCTGCTTCTGGATCCTCATTTGCTAGACAATGTCTTACAGGCATGTTTATTGCTATGGAGGCATCCATTATGTCACCTTAACAGTGAGGAAGTCAGTTTCCAAAAATGAGTCATAATCTAACCAGAGAGATGCTTAACTTTCTCCTTTCCCTGGGTTGGAGCTGACAGGAGAGGCTGGGCATGAAACACCATCACAACAGCTCTTAATGGGGTTTGAAGAGAGACGGTTTCAACCCATCCACTATCTGAAGGTTTGAAAGGACACTGTAATAATTAGAATACTCATTACACGTCCTCTCCAGAAGTTTCCATTTTAATTTTCACTTGCCTTTTGTGTTAGAAGGAAAAAA
The DNA here is from genome assembly GCA_029593785.1 of Cabassous unicinctus. Lineage (NCBI taxonomy): Eukaryota > Metazoa > Chordata > Mammalia > Cingulata > Chlamyphoridae > Cabassous > Cabassous unicinctus. The sequence goes on from JAQZBX010031731.1 coordinate 4,181, forward strand.
AGACAAAGTGGCAGACAGATTGGAATAACACCCCCTTCTTAAGAAAGCTTCTGTCTGTCACTGCCATGGCACCTCCTTAAATATATTCTGCCTTGGCCCCCAAGCACATAATGCCATTAAAAATCTGTTCATATGTGTATTCAAAACACTTCCCTCCAGAAATTCGATTAAGTTATTTTGAATTTGCTTCTATACTTACTCTCTCTTAAAATCAACCACAGATAGTGAGTTCCTACTGTGGATCAGAAATTTTCACAAAGCTGATACCCATTCTTGTGGGTAGCCCATTCAGTGCCTTTAAGGTAAGAGGTTAAATTCATGGCTTCCAAATGAATAATTTTCACCACCAACAGATAAGGCATACCATACTGTCCACACTTTTGAGTGAACTAAAGTTCCCCATCTTTCCTGGCCTTAACTTCATCAAGATCCATTAAATTCCAATCTGTGTTGTGCACCTTGTAAAGCCAGAAAAGCACGAGTGGATTTCTACTGTTTAAATATAGGGTTATGTGTGAAGAGTGAGATATGGCTGTTCTAACAGAGCTTGGAGTCCCACATGCAACAGTGAAGTCAAAGACAAGGTCCTCAGTTTCCCACAGCTGGTCCTACCTCACTGATCAAGCATGATTCCCCAGTAGTATCTAACAGGGGTCTTCCAGTGCCCACAGATGAGCCTCTTCTCCTTGTTCCCATCTTCCTGTCACTGGCCTTTTGTTTCCCCTGCATGGAATGCCCTCCATCTGCCCCTTTATATAGCTAATTTCTCTAAACAAAGATTTAACATTAAAGTTTAAAACATATAGACAGAAAATTACGCACATCCTAAGTGTACAGCTCTGTGAATTATCACACAGTGGACACCCCATGGAACCAGTTATGATATCAAGAAATGGAACATCACCAGCACCCTCAGAAAGCCTGTCTCCTATAACCCCACCATGTAAAAAAAAAAACAAAAAAAAATTTAAAAAAACTCTCCCCCTCCCCCAAGGTTAACCAGTACCCTTACATCACAGATTAGTTTTGCAGATTTTCAAACTTCAATAAATGTAATCTCCAGTATGCATTTTGTAGTGTCTGGCTTCTTTCACTCAGCATTATGTTTGTGAGATGCATCCATGTTCTTGTTTATAGCTGGAGTCTGCTTTCATTGCTGTTTCATATGGCATGGTATGAATATATTAAGATTTATTTATCCATTCTACTGTTGGGAAATTTGGGTTGTTTCTAGTTTGGGGGGTCATAGTATGTACATTCTTCCACATGAATTTGAGACATATATGGACACATTTTGCTGCATATTGTAGCATCTCTTGTTACCTTATCCATATCCTCTTGGAGCTTATCATTTTCTTGCTCTCTGGCCCAACTTCCAACTGCCAGCACCTGCTACTCTATATTGGAAGTTTCTCTCTGAACACCAGAGCCAGTCTAAACACTAAGCTTAGTGTGTAGACAGTATAAAGCTCCATCTGTACCCACAGGTTTCTTTCTTGATGGTGCATTAGTTATTGGCTTTTTCCCATTCCTGTCTCCCTATCCCACTACCTTACTGGTGTTTACTGGGATCATCACCCAAATAAATTGTTTGCATTTAAACCCTTGCCACTGGGACGGCTTCTGGGTGAACCCAAAGAAAAATGACATTTTTCTCCTCTATTCACTATTCTTTAAATGGTTGTCTTCAAGATCACAACATGAATCTTTCACTCAATATAAATGAATGCATATACAACATCTCAGACAACTCAAAGACCTTAGGACATTTCGACTCCACTTATCCCTTCTTCCTTTTGGCTTTTTATTGTCATGTTTAAAATATATTTTCAACTCAACCATATATTATTATATTTATTTTATACAGGGAATATTCATTTAGATTTACCTACATATTTACTCTTTCAATTGCTCATTATTCCTTCCTCTATGTCCATGCCTCCATCTGGGGTCATTTTCCTTCTCCTTGAAGCAGATTCTTTTATTGTATCTTTTGGGTCTGCTGGTGATAAAGTCGCTGTTTGTCTGAAATTATCTTTATTTTGTCTTCATTTTGAAGAATATTTTCACTGGATATAAATTCAAAGTTAGCACTGAATTCCCCCCTTCACCCCAGCATGTTAAAGCTGTCAATCATAGTCTTCTAGCTTCCATTGTTTCTGTATAACATACTTACTTTTTTGAAGATATGTATTTTTTCATACTGGCTGCTTTTAAGATCTTCTCTGTCTTTAGTTTTCAACAGTTTTACTCTGAGGTGCTTAAGCATGGGTGTCTTGTATTTATCCTGCTTGAGGATTTGAAGTACTTCTTAGATCTTGTGGCTTGATATCTTGTCAGCTTTGGAAAAAATTTAGCCATTATCTCTTCAGATATTGCTCATCACACATTCTCTCTCTTCTATTCTTCTGGAATCCAGTGACCTTTTCACCAAGCCCATATATCTTTTATGGTCTTTTGTACATTCTTTTTTCTTTCTGTGTTTCTCTGAAAAAAATTTTTTTTACAGTACGCCTAATCTGCTGTTAAACTCATCTAAATTCTTAAATTTAGTCTCTGTATTTTTCAATTTTAGAATTCCCACTTGATACTTTTTTACAATTTTCATTTCTCTGCTGAAATTTTCCATTTTGCTAATTTCTTAAACACAGTAATCACAGTCAGTTGAATTTGATAACTGGAATATATAGATTTTTATATGTGAATTTCTATAGACTTTTATCCTCTTGATTTTTGGTGAATTCTTGTATTTTTGCATGCCTATTATTTTTTGCTTCTGTTTGCCTTATTGTTTTGTTTTTGATTGAACATAAAGCATCCCCTTGAGGTTCTGAATGATACATTCCTCTAGAGAGGATTTACTTTTGCTTGTGACAGATTAAAGTAGGGGCAGATCTTCATCTAATCTAAGATTGAGGTAGTTTAGATGGGGTTTCACTCTTTGTAAGGGTTAGTCTATTTCTAGTTTGTTTTAACTCGTAGAAGGTATCCCTTTAAGGGACCCAGGGAAAAGTCTCAAGTATTTATGAAGGCTTTTCTTCCTTGGTAGATGCTGAATTTCATTGTCCCCCAACCCCATAAGATAACCAGAACCCCTGTTTGGCTGCTACTTTAGAACCAGCTATCCTGGGAAATAAGACAGTGTCAAATGCTAGGCTTGCATCTCTGTACTACCGTTTACTCCCAGACCCTCACGTTTTTGCTGCTTTCATAGCTTTCCAGTGCCTCGAAATGTTTTTAAATACAGCTTTTCTAATGCTATTGGTGGGAGTGTTGCCCTGATTTAGGCTAGTCAGCCAGAGTCCCCAACCAGCTAATTTCTACTACCCAACAAAAATTAAACTTGAATCCTACTTTCTCTAAGAGTCTTCTCTATTAACTGTGGTCTTTATGAGTCTCTCCAATCTGTGAAATTTAATGACATTTTTAGTGCTGCTTCATACATTTTTAGGACATGATTCCATTATTTTATTTTCCTTCACTAGTTTATAGAATTACAGAATTACATGATACTATATATTACAATATGATTATATAACTATATAATTTATAGAACTATAGAATTATAACTAGATATCCTAACACACTTCTAAATTCCCTGAGGGCCAAGGTTCTGGTCTTACATTGTTTTATATTCATTAGTGGAGAACTTGGTGAGCCACAAAAATGTGATAGATTTGCTTGTTATTCTTATTCTCCAAAAGGCAGAAGCAATTCAATATATGTAGTGTCCAAACCAGTTCCTGCTCTTAGTATCTGTTCAATAAAAAAAAACTGCTCCCCATTTCTCTCCTTCCTTAAGAGGGAACCTATCTTTCCTACTTCCGCCTTCTCTTAAACAGAGCAGCAAAAAAGCACGTGGTTTATAGCTATTTCCCCCTTAAACCAGACACCAATTAAGTGCAGCAAGATAGTTAAGAACAACTCCCAATAAGTCAGCTGCCATGCCATGAGGACACTCTAGCAGTCTGTGGAGAGGCTTACCTGGAGAGGAACTGAGGTCTCCAGCCCACAGCTGTGTACAGATGCCATCTTGCAAGCAGCTCACCCAGTCAAGCCTGCAGATGACTGCAGTCCCAATGAAAACTCTGACTGCAACCCTGAGCCAGAACCACCCAGCTAAGCTGTTCCCAAATTCTTGACTAATGGAAACTGTGAGATAATTTTTTTTGTTCTAAAACACTTAAAAACAAAACAAAACAAAAAAACCCTCCCATCTCACCCATCTGGAAGAAAGTACAATTAACACTTCTCTTCCAATCCAGTTTAGGGATTACACAATTTTAGCCTGCTGGTTAAAAGCATAGTCTTTGGAGACAAACAGAATTGTCTTCACATCTCAGATGCACAATTTACTGGTGATGTTGCTTTGGACACATTACTTAACATCTCTAAACCTCAATTTCCTCATATGTAATAAAAGGATAACAGCATTCTCTCACTGGTTTGTTGGAAGGACTAAATGAAGTAATTCATTTGAAATATTTAGAATGAGACTGTACCTTATGCACATTAAATTAACATCAGCTATTAGCCAAAATATCATTTTCATGTATATTTCCTACTTCCTTTCAATGAGCATGCTCTCTGTGTAACATAATATTATAATGTTTAATTTCATATCATGATTTAATAGTCACTGGATATGGAAGTAAGCCAAAGAATTTGCTTTGGATAGTGTGTACGTACTTCACCACAACTCATCCAGCAAGAAATGCTAATAGAATCACATTAAAGGCAAAAGCCCTAATTCCTTGGCTTTCTCCTACCTGTTTCTTACAGTCTCTTGCAAAATACTCCTTCCCTCTGTAAGTCTCCAGGGGAGTCTCATATGATCTCATGAAAAGTACTCCTATGCTCTTCTGCTTTGACTCCCTCTGTCAGTGTGCAGCCACAGTTCCTTGAAGGCTGAGCCTCACGGGTTGTCCAACTGCTGGTGCCCACCCAAGGGCTGATGACATTTGTAGCAAGGGGGAGCTTTCCAAGTTCTCAAAAGCTGTCAGTTTCAAGGTGCCAAAGAGGAGTCAGAATCCTTGGAGTTGTCACTGGGCCAGGGCCATTCTACACTATGTGCAGAAATGAGGAGGCTGCCCTCTTCTCTGTCTCAAGTCATACTTTGTCTCCTGGGCTCCAAAGTGCCTTGTGGAAGCTGCTTCTTCAGTTTCCTTCTGCAGCCTGTTTCTCAGAGAGCTATCCAACGACTGTGGGGGACGTCCTTTTTCAGACAGAGCTCCAGTTTCTCTCACTGAACTAAAGTGGTGTCTAGTTTAGGGGGCAATATCTACACATATATGACTTGGTTGTGCCTATTGCTGAAGAAATGGAAGTAGCTAGAAGAAAGTTGACACATAAAGAAAGAGCAAGGAAGAAAAATATTTATCAAGTGCCTCCTCTATCATTGTGTCTACCTCCCCAGAGAAAGTATCCAGAAAGAAACATTGGATCTAGCCAAATAAATAAACCCCACCGTAAATAATCTCTGGAGTCCTTGCCCCAGAGTTCATCAGCCATATCCCAATCCAGCTTCAGCTTAACCTGGCTCCTGTTTTATTGGACTACTACCTTCTTTTCCCCCTGACCAAAGGCAAATGCCAGCTATGAAAATCCACTTGTTTTTGTAGAGAGAAGGGAAGAGAAGCTCTTGGTTTCATCAGGAGGGTTTCAATGGAAATCTATCTGCCTCAAAAGGAGGACTCACAGAACTGAAATAGCCATCTGAGAGTGCTGCACTGGAGACGGGAGAGAGCTGAACTCGGCAAATGCCCCAGGTTACAGGACAGCTCAAAGGGCTGATGTGCACAAGCACTTTTTTCCCCATAATACTATAACAGAATGGAAGACTACAAATAAAATAGTTCAACTGAAGTATATAACGGGGAAAATATTAAACCGGCAGGGGTCATTCAGCTACATCAGGTAGACGATGAAGACCTTCACTGCCCCACGGAGACAGACCTTTTGATTCTTGGAAGAGTGGCTTTTGGAAGGCAAGTCCTGTCGGAATTTGGAGCACAAGCTGAGTGTGGTATTGCCCTTTCACCAAAAGCAGACTCACAGTTAGGGACATTTTGAAGGGAGTGTTTGGAGATATCCCTTACGAAGTCAGAGAGCCTGAGAAAAAGAAAGAATCCATCACAATGGATTCTCCCTCTTTCTCTCAGCTGAGTTTCCTTTCATTTGATTCTTTTAACTAACCTGGCTACCAGGTTTTCAATAGCAAAACATTTTAGACCCACCATCATGTATGAGCAAATTACCTTAGAAATGTTTTCATACTTCAGGGCAACACTTTGAGCTAAGACAGAATACGTGTTTCTTGTTTAAAAAAATAAAGCAACAACAAAACTTTCCACTGGATTCTAAATAAAATTTCTTTCCTCATATTCTTCTTTATTACTTTCCATTCATGAAAACTGAAACTTTCAGCAAGGTTGACACTTGTTAAGGGAGTTGACCATTCTGCCATTGTTTTTCCATTTTACAAATTGGTTCGGTAGCTCTTCTGAGGGCAAGGCCATTGGGAAAATCAGAATTATTACCCAAGGATCAGGGGCTGCCTGAGGCTCCTTGAACTTCTATCTGTATTGCAGCATCATGGAATGTCCTCGTTTGGGATCACCCTGAGAAGGTATATTGGGAAGCAGCAACAGTCCATTGGTTTCACCAGGAACCACTCACTAAATCTATTGCAGAAGATTTGGTATCCAGTCCAGCCAAGATCCACAGTCATATGGTTAGTTTTATGACACCATATTAAACAACACAATGTAATTTTCATTAAATATATCAGGCACTTTGGCATTAGAAGCAGTCTAAACATAATATGCATGTATATATTTTACAGATATAATAGCATATTGCACACACAATTCTCTGAAGGGGTAATTTATACTACATGTTCATACACATACACATATTTGTTTTTTATGCATGGACTACCTCTGCAAAGATATATGAGAAACTAATACTTGAAGATGCTACCCTTACTTTTAACCATATACCCTTTGGAAACTTTTGAACCTTATGCTACATGATTACCCATTCAAGAAATAAATCAATATACTTTAACATAAAAATATTTAAAAATCAAGTGATATCAGCTGGCTTAAAAGTATAATGCTCTCCTGAAACTATACTCGCATATTGGTGAGTCCAACTGTGAGGCTTTGGGAACCAGGTCCTGGGGTGGGACAGAGAAATGGAGTATCTAGGGCTGAAAATAAGTGGAGGGAATGCTATGGAATAAAATGGTAGACCAGTTCAACAGAATGCTGACTGTGCTCCATATGCCTGACTCAGCAGCCGATGGGTGAGGCACTGAGTGTCCTCGAAGTGTTCCCAGTCTAGTAGAGGATTTAGAGACTCAAGCATAGAAAATGATTTAGAACATGATAGGTGGTATCTGGGGCAGGAGTGAATGTGACGTTCTCATAAAAGAAGCGAAACCCACCCAAATGTTTATCTGCTGCAAAATAAGTTCACTTTCTGCCTGTGGGAACCAAACAAAGGTGTTTTTGACCCAAAAGTTTCAATCAGTGGCACGACAAAACACACACTACTCCACAGTCACTTGAACTGTGTCTGGTTTCAGGAACTTTAACCTGAGAACACCTGAGGGAACATCTATTTTGAAACCAAGAGGCCAAGGTCTGAATTCTAATTCTGCTCCTTTCTCAATGGGTAACTTTGGGAAAATTGTGTAAACTCTTAGAGCCTCTGTTTCTTAATCTGAAAATGTGAATAAAAATCCCTACATTTCAGCCTTGCTGTGAGGATTGGGAAGGGGGGCAGAGGGGATAGGTTTTGCTATTATAGGACATGTAGAAGGTGCTCAATGAATGGAGGGTGTTATGATTCTGGGTATTCTTAATAATTACAGTCATAGAGAATGGTGACAACCCTAAGAAGCCACAGGGCAAATATTTGAGAATGCTCTTTAACCACAAAGGGAAAGATACGCTCATAAAGAATACACTTAAACCAGAACAAATAGCTAAATATCTGCTATACTTATAAGCATAAATGTAGCCCCTTTTGGTTTATGGGACCCATGATTATCTCTGTCAGCTGGGATATTGAGATAAATGTGCTACATTAAAGAGCAGCCCTATTCTGTGGAAATCAATCAATAAATAAAGAATCCTGAAATGACAGCAGCCTGGAAATTGTTTTATTTTCCTCTGTTTATCTGTTTTTCTCTATATATACCATATGTCAGAGCTGTACCTGAGGATAGGCTCAAGGGGTTTTACCCAACTGCAGGGGAGTAAAGGTTTGGGGGTGGAAGGAAGAGCCAGGTCAGCCTCAAGCACTGATGAAGTAGCCTGTGTGGAGTGGCTGCAGGTCAGTTTGATGGGGCAAGACTGGGACATGCTTCTTCTCCCTCCCTGACCCATAAGACTACAGAAGTCACTTTCAGGCAAGGTACAAATCCCAGAACAGGACCAGACCCTCTGCTGAAGGTATGGATCTTCCTTATTAAGAAATGAGTCCAAGTAAAATAATCAGGAACAAGGGGCCAGGCTGGACTTCTACAGAGTTGGCAGGAGGAGGACCATGGCCAGGGACTCCTACATTGGAAGGGAAGCTCAAGTGGAGGGCAGAGCAGGTGAGGCCAGGGGTGGGGACACGGTGGCTGTAGGTGCTGCCAGCCGCTGGAAAAGTCAGGCCAATGGAGGTTTGTTGCCAAGGGTTGCCTTTAACAGAACTGATCAGGCAGCCCTTGTCATGGGGAGATGTGTTCATCCAAAGGAGACTGCTTGTTGTAATGGAGAGGGAAGAAGGACAGAGTCCGGTCCTGCTGGGGCAATGGCCACAGCTCCTTACAGGCATATGCCACGTCTCTCCTGAGCAGTCCTGTGGATTCGCTAATGGGAAAGGAAGATTTGGTGATGGCTTGGATTAAAATAAAATAAAACTTCTAACCACCATCTATAAGATCCTATATGACATGACCCCTGTCCACATCTCTGACTTCATCCCATGCCAAATGCCACTGTGATTACTCCCCGCCAGCCATACGTCCTGTTTCCTGAACAAGTGCGGCTCATTCCCACCTCAGGGCCTTGCCCTTGCTCTTGTTGGTGGCTGCTTCGCTCTCCCTCTGATATTGGCTGGCTCTCGCTCGTCGTTCAGCCTCAGCTCTATCCTTCTCTAGGAAAACAGATGTTCCCCTGGGCATGCCGTCTACTCTTTATCACACGGTCCCATTTTGTTTTCCTCATAACTCTCGCCACCATCAAAAATCATCTGTTATTTACACTTTTGTGTGTATAAAATCTGTCCTCCATAGTGGATATAAGCTTCAAGAAGACAGAACATTGTTGACTTTGTTCACTATTATGTCCTCAGCACCTAGAATAGTGCCAAGTACATATTTCTCTTTTTATTATTATTATTTTTAAAGAAGCTTTAGATTACATAAATGTTACATCACAAATATAGGAGATTCCTATATACCCTACTTCCTCCGCCTTCCCCACTTTCCCCCATTAACAACATCTTTTGTTAGTGCGGTACATTTGGTATAATTGATGAACACACATTAAGCACTGCTACTAACCATGGTCTATAGTTTATGTTATGGTTTACACTTTGTACCATGCAATTTTATAAATGTATAGTGGCTTAAATCCATCATTGCAATGTCATGCAGGACAATTCCAATGTCCCCAAAATGCCCCATGTTACACCTATTCTTCCCTCTCTCTCCCCTCAGAACCTCTGGTTGCCACTGCCTTTATATCAAAGGTACATATTTATTGAGTACTACTTGAAAATCTGACCGACTAGCATTGTTTCCAGTGACCAGGATTCTACCTTAATCTTTACAGGGCCCAAGAAGGCCTTTTCCCTTTCTCGTTCAATGACAACTGCTGCTTGGCTTGCCTTCTGACCCAAATCTGGCCTCTGGCCCCAACCTCTCCCCTTCGACCACAAGCCCACAGCCCACAACACGCACACAAACATGAACACATATGCACACACACATATGCAAGTGCACACATGCACACATTCATGCACACACACAAATACACGCACACACATATGATGCACACAATTACATGCACGCACACACACGAAAACAGAGCCTCTCTTGGTGTTATAGGAGCTCATCTCTGCTTAGAAGCTTTCCTGTATGCTTTTGAAGTCTCTCCTCTTTTGTCTCATCTCCTGCAAGTCACAAGAGAATCAGTGCTTTTATCCAATCATGAAAATACATTCGGGAAAATGGGAAGGTCTGACTATCTCAAAACGAGGTGATCATTAATTAAGCTCTCTCTTGTCCAATTTATCCTTAGTATCATGTGTAGGGCGAATAATGCTTTAAACAAATTGAATCTTGCAGCTGTGAGGATGAGAGTTATTATCGGCAATAATGAATATTCTTGCAATTTTATAGAACAATTATTGATTTTCTAGAGTAATTTAGAGCTCAAGGTAAGTTTACCATTAAATGGTCATTTAAAAATTCCAAAAGATTCATTACTGCTATTTAAAAATACATCATGAGAGAAACGGGGTTGCATTTCCTACATTTTAAAGTGAAGGGTCTAATGATGGTATTCTCAGATAAGCCTACATTGTGATTAAAAAGAAAATTAATATCACAAAAGAAAACATTGGCTAAGATGGAAAGAAAAAAAGGTGAGCTAGTTTAAATATTCAGTAAAGTCTAGCAATTCAAACTTCTAGTAGCTTGTTAATAGTCATCAGATAAAACTAAGTTTTTAGGCCTCTGTAATTGGAACAGTGCTGGTGAATACCTAGGCATGTCGTTGCCAACATCCCACTACCTGCCTCCTTATGTTCTGGGTCTTCTCTGAGCCTGAGTTTTTACACTTTAATCAACCCTCACTGCATCTCAGCTCTCCCAGGCCAACTCACTTACCATGTGACACAAACCACTTCTGCCCAGACTTCCGCACTGCTTTCCCTCTGGCCCACCCAGACAGAGCCACTCACCTCTCCTGACCTCCCCAAATACACCTGAGACTTTCCCACTTTGCACCTGGAGTTCCTTTCTTAATGCCTCTATGCTTATCCAAATAGCTCAAAGGCAGAGCTCAAATCCCACATCTTCTAAGACCCCAGGAACATAGTACCTGTCCAGCTCATTCAGCACACGTGGTTTCTGACATTCCTAGAGTGCATGCCCTGGGCTTGTGTTTCTTTGTATCCTGCCCCTTGCATGTATAAAGTTGCTAATAAGATGTTGGGCCTACAATAATAAATTTTACAATAAACTGTAGCTGTTATGCAGCTATAATCTCCCTGCTCCCTGTCTATGCTCTTGTCATTCTGAAGTACTGGCTCTTCTTGCTCCATGATTTGACCATCATAATCACTGCTCTTTGTTCACTGAGAGCACATTATGTGCAAATTACTGTCCATATATTAACACTGTCCTAAAAATACCTAATTGAGATAAAATGAGTGTTATTTTTATAATTCACAATTTACCAATAAGAAAACAAGTTCAAAGAGATTAGGCAAATTACTCAAGTTCACATAGCTACTACATAGCAGAAAGAGAATTCAACATCAGGTCGGTAGGACCCCAAAACCTATATTCTTTCCACTATACCAAGTGGAATGCTCTATATCAGCTCTTTTCTCAAATACCTCACACTCCAGGTTTTCTTCCTGCTCTATGCACAGTGTTCAAAGATTTGTCCATTTATAGAAAAAATATATATATCTTGTATCTGGGAATCCAAGTGATGGACCCATCAAGCAATAACAGTCTCAAGTTGTATGAGAGTCATCACGCAGGTTTGAGCTCAGTTGTTCAGAGAAGCTGTGCAATTGAGATCCAGGAGAACAGACTAAGAGACCTGGATCATATTCTAGAATGTTCTGAGTGAAGCAGGAGCTTGGAGATATGTGATTTTTGCCTCCATGTTGACTTAGAGCACTGGTTCTCAACTGGTGGCACTTTTACCCCTCAGGGGACATTTGGAAGTATCTGAAGACATATTTGGTTATCACAGCTGAGGTTGAGAGTGCTAGTGACATCTAGTGGGTAGTTGGCAGGGAAGCTGCTAGACCTCCTACAGTGCTCAGGACAGCCAGTACCCCCACAACAAATAATTATCCAGCCCAAAATGTCGATAGTGTGAAGTTATGGAGAATGCGTTCACAGTCCTGGCCGAGGCAATCCCAAGTCCCCTGGATATTGACACCCTGGATATTTAAAGGACCATGCATGTCTTCCTGCTTTGGGTGACATCATTGCTTGGTTTGGGGTCTAAGTAATTTAGGTAAGGAGAGACTTTGAGGGTATGACTGACACCTGTGCAGCCTAAAGAATGGAGTCTGGGAGTGTCTCTTGTAGGATCACTTCTGGTCTCTCAGGACCACACCTACATCTGCTATTCCTCAGAGGGGCTCCACAAAAACATGTGAACTTGTAATTTAAAGCCCTCCTTTCCCTCCTTCCACGTCCCACTACTTCTCTCCATTCTATGTCACCAGCCTGCTTAAAGCATTCTCTGGCCTTTCCTTCTGCCTTTGTCTTCTACATACATCCTTTTCAGTATGTGCCAGCCTAGAGCCCTCTGCTCCTTTCCTCATTTACAAAGAGATGGAGCAAGAAAGGGACCTTCCTCAGTTACAGAACTTCTCAAAGTCTGAACAATCATTGTAGCCATCTGTGCAATGCTAGGGTCTGGGGGTTGGTTTGGAGCCAGTGCCCATGACCATCAGTGCTTTAACCAGATTTATTGGTAGAATTTGTGAAAGCGTTTCCCCCATTTAAGGCTCCAAGATGTTATTAATTTCCCCCTTCACTCATTGTCCTTACTCCAGAGTCCAAAACATAGCAAAGAAAGGCATTGTTGTTGATATTAGTGGAAAAGCATATTTTGCCATAAGATATATTCATCAAATGCATTCTGGCTTCTTGAAGAAAATGCCAAATGGCAGATGATGCTGGTACTGCAAGAGAGTCTGGAGGCCCCAGGGGCCCAGGAATGGGAAGGCGTGGCGGCTTCCATGGAGACACTGGCAGTGCGGCCTGGGTTGCAGCTGGGGTTGGGGCCAGGGCCAAGGCTGTGGAGCTCACAGAGACAAGGCTAAGGACAAGGAGTAGCTTCTTGTCACCAAGCTGGGCTGCCTGGTCAAGGACAGGAAGATCAAGTCCCTGGAGGAGATCTGTCCCTTCTCTCTGCCCATCATGGAGTCTGAGATCATTGACTTTTTCCTGGGGAACAGACCAGGCACAAGGCCTTTGTTGCCATTGGGGACTACAGTGGCCATGTTAGTGTGGACATTAAGTGCTTCAAGGCACCATCCATGGGGCCATGATCTTGGCCAAGCTCTCCATCATCCCTGTGTGATGAGACTACTGGGGGAACAAGATTGGCAAGCCCCTCACTGTGCCTTGCAAGGTGGTGGGACGCTGTGGCTCTATGTCAGTGCACCTCATTCCAACCCCTAGAAGCACTGGCATCTTCTTGCCCCTGAGCCCAACACACTGCTACTGACAGCTGGTATTGACAATGGCTACACCTCAGCCAGGGGCTGCATGGCCATCCTGGGCAGCTTTGCCAAGGCCACCTTCAATGCCATCTTCAAGACCTACAGCTATCTTGCTCTCAACCTCTGGAAAGAGACCATGTTCATCAGGTCTCCCTCTCAGGAACTCACCCACCATCTTTTAAAGACCGACACCAGACCCTCGGTGCAGAGGACCTTGCGTGCTACCATGTATGGTGTGTATACAAGAAAAGTAAAATGAATTAATTAGGCCTGAAAAATATGCATTCTGAGTAAATGGAAGCCTTTGTCCTTGAAGATGCAGCGAGAAACAATGCCCTTGGTTTGGTGATTGCTAACAGAGAACTTACCCTGTGAATAATACGCTAGGACTTCAAGATCCCTGAGAATAAGCCTTAAATAATGTGTTGAGATGGTAACTTAAAATATATCTGGAGCCTATGCAAACTCAGAGTCAAAAATTATATATCTCTTTCTCTTCCTCATAAAGCATACCCCACAACAGAATATTTCACCTTTCATCTGAAAGCATCTCTCTTCTTGCCTCTGCCTCATAAATAACAGTAGTGAAGGAGAAAAATTAAGTTGGTATCCTCATTGTCTGAGATGTGTTTCAGAGGACAATTACTTTCTATAGCATTTTTCAGATCAAAATGGTATCATGCTTTCTCATGAATTAGGTCAAGGAGCCTTGTGTCACAACTAGAATAATGTTGTAAGACAAGTCTGTTCCTTTCTACATTCAGCTCTGTAAGCTTATCATCTCAAACCATTTGAAATACTTGGAGCAGATAAAAACTTGACACATCAAGGACAGTTAACTACTCAGATAAAAGGGGTGGGAGCATAACTTTCTGTGGTATGTGGCTCTCAGAATCACATAATATTACCTGAGTGTCCTCTCTACTGACTTTACAACCCTTTGTGAGCTTGCTGTGGGCAGCCAGTTAATCCACATGTATAAGGCTGAGGGGGAGAACAAACTGGAAAGGCTTCACCACCTGTGAAGATGAAATGTGCTGTTTTTTTTTTTTTAAAGAACATAGTTTTTTTTAAAGATTTCTTTCTTTCTACCCCTCCCCGACCCCCGTTGTTTTGCGCTCGCTGTCTGCTCTCTGTGTGTTCTTCTGTCAGCCTGTCTTCTCTTTAGTGGCACTGGGAACCAATCCTGGGACCTTTCAGAGTGGGAGAGAGGCGCTCAATCTCTTGCGCCACCTCAGCTCCCTGGTTTGCTATGTCTCTTATTGTCTCTCCTCTGTGTCTCTTTTTGTTGCATCATCTTGCTGCACTAGCTATCCACGCAGGCCAGCTCTCCTGCGCAGGCCATCACTCCTGCATGGGCCAGCTCTCTGCTCGGGCCAGCTCTCTGCTCGGGCCATCTCTCCACACGGGTCAGCTTGTCTTTCACCAGAAGGCCCCAGGAATTGAACCCTGGACCTCCTATATGGTACATGGGAGCCCAATCACTTGAGCCACATCCATTTCCCTGCTTTAAGAAAGGGATTATGACATTAAACTCAATTAACATTGACCAAACCCCTTCTACATGCCAGACACAGTCTACATTTAAGGATGCCGGTATAATATAGGAGAGAAAGACAAGCAAGCTAATATTCACTATTCAATTTAATAAGATCTAATAAACTATAAACTGAGTTAAACTGAATTAGGGCAGAGCAGAAAATGAGATTCACTGTTGAGGGATTGGGATGGTTCAACAAGAAAGTTATCCTTGAACTAGGGTTTTGAAAGCTAAATAGGAGTTCTTCAGGTAAATAAGGTAGAAGAGAAAATCCAGGAAGAGAGAGCATTTATGCACTCATACAACATAGAGCATTTGTAGGAAGGGTCATAGAAGAACCTAGGCTTATATTAAAAATGTGCCCAAGTGTGTGAGTCCAGGAATCCTTAAGAGGTCAGCTGAGTAAATTGATTTACACAGGAGAAGGGGATTTGTAAGAAGAAAGATTTCTAACTGTGACTAAGGACAGGGTTGAGAAAGCGAGTATATATACGAAGTGACAACTGGACCAAGACTGGGCCCAATTGTGAGTCTGAGCTCTGTGAACAGAGAGTGCCACAGTAATAGGCTACAGGAGCACAGTACATATGGGGATTTTTGAAACTTTGTGCCTGAGCATCATAAATGATACCAGAGAGTAACATCAAATAGAGAAGACAAATCAGTGCAAGATACAGCAGCCTTTTGGCATGGTGAAAAACATAGTTCATTATGAAAAGGCAAACAGAAGGGTACTAGAAGAAACTGAGATGCTTCTCAGAAGACACTAGATGCCCAGTGAACATGGAGATTCCCAGCAGATACCTTGCAGAAAATAGTGGAAGCTGAACCAACATGCAGTGCCCAGATGACACTTGAAGAAGTCCAGAAAGAGCTTAGTGCAAGCACACCTGCTT
Organism: Cabassous unicinctus; assembly: GCA_029593785.1. Taxonomy (NCBI): domain Eukaryota; kingdom Metazoa; phylum Chordata; class Mammalia; order Cingulata; family Chlamyphoridae; genus Cabassous; species Cabassous unicinctus. Next base: position 20,099 of record JAQZBX010031731.1, read on the forward strand.
GGCAATCCACTGGGGTCCCATAAGGAGGGTAAGACCTTTCAGGGCTCTGTAGATCCTTCATGCAAGACTGTGAACATGATGCTGTGACAGTAGAGATCATGCTATGAATGGGATCTCATAACACCGAAGGGCTGGCAAGGTCTGGGGCAATTGGAATTATGTATTTTTTGAAGCGTAAAATGGAGCAATGTGAAATTAACTTGGTTCTCAGGTGGCAAGAAATCTGATATCAGAGCTGCAAAGGTGGTACTTCGTGTTATGCAGAAGCAAAACACTTGGTCAAACTCTTGCATATGGTGTGCTGGAGACAGGATACAGGTTTACTCAGTCTGCATCTCTAAGAGAGGAGGTTGAAAAATACAGTGTTAGTAATATGTGTTTGTTGGTTGATTTGAAAAGAACTGGCTGATTTGCAATAGAAAGGAAAAAAGAGAGAGAAAAATACATGAGACTTGCATGGTTGAAAAGTTGACTGCTTCAAGAATTCAAACATTAAGAAATGGGAATTTTCCATTTAAATATATATCCTAGAGACTTAAATTTTTGGTCTGTTCATATGCTGGTTGAGCCCTGAATCTCAGCAGAGTTGCAGCCAATACCCAATCACCAGTTCATCAGACTAACCCAGGACGATTAACAAAATGATCATGGACAACTCCCACCCCCCAAAAACAAAAAGAGTATCTACAACTGCAAGCAAAACAGTTCCTTTCTTCTGCCCCATAAGATCTAAGTCCCCTCCTAAGCTAAAGAACAGATAACATAATCCCAAAAGTCTTAAAATTGAGGAAAGAACAAATATATGGGAAAATGTAACCAGAGACCAAAGTAGACTTATTAGTATTGTACTAATGGAAGAACTTGTAACATTGATATAAAGACAGTGGTTACAAGAGGTTTTGAGGGGAAGGGAAGGGAAGAATAGGTGGAACATAGGACATTGGAATTGTTCTGCATGATACTGCAATGCAGATACACGCCATTATACATTTTGTCAAAACCTATAAAACTGTACAGTGCAAAGTGTAAACCATAAAATATAGATATTGGTTAGTAGCAATGCTTCAATATTGGTTCATCAATTGTATCAAATGTACCACACTAATGTAAGCCATTATTAATAGGGGAAAATGTGGGAGAGGGAGAGGATGGGAATCCCCTCTACTTTCAATGCAACTTTTCTGTAATCTAAAATTCTGTAAAAATAAAATGTATCATAAAATTTTTAAAAAGAAATGGGAATTTTAAAAATTATAAGCAATTCTGAGTGACAACATTTAGAGCCTTTTTCAGGTGATTAAAGTGGCTCAGTGCAAAGATCATATTAAGGATATACCTGTCCCACTCATAGCTCAGAATTCCTTAAGATGGTCATTGTTGTACTAAGACAGACAGGGGCACAGAGGATAGGAAGCAGGAAGTAACCCAGGATCAAGTGTTATGTCTAGTAATTCTTGAGTGTACTCACAGGGGCCTGTAATTGGTTAGAAGCAATAGATCAGAAGAAGACTACTAAGTTTTTGACGAAACTTTATTGCCAAAAACAAAATTAAAAAAAGTCTTGGACTGTTCCAGTGGTACAGTAACCTTTGAGGCCTTTTATTTGCACAAGTGAGAATAACGGTGTGAAAGCGCTGCAGCCCCCAAAGAGGGTCTACTACAGTTCCTCCTTTGGATGTGGCCAAGGAAGACATGGAAAGAGAAGGGGAAAAAAACTCCCAGCGGACCAATCCAGGGACAAGAGAGAACAATGAACACACAGCTGTCCCCAAAGAGTAGGTCTCTCATGGTTTAAACAAAGAAATTCTCCACTCATCAGGGTAGGGGGGCTTCAAAATGCTTGCAGGTCCATAAATGCCAGGGACCAGTAACTGTGCTGAGCCTTGCATGCTTCCTTTTTCCAAATAAGATTCTTCCTTGAGGTCATCCTGCCACTGCTGCACCCCTGCATATGTGATGTGTGAGGTGGAGAGCACAACTTGTCCTTATAGTTCATAGGTTACTGAGCCAGGAGGGGCCACATCCAAACCTGGCAGGGATGACTCCACATCACTTGAAACCAGGGACTTTGATACTGTTTCTAGATAGGACTTGAGTCAGCCCCCTTGGGGAAGCAAATAAATATGTGCCATGTTTGGAAATAAGGAGCAGACTGTAGCAGGGACATCTTTCTGGTAACCAAAACTTTGTGGATGAAATTTTGGCTAGGTTAAGCTTCCTAGCTAAGGAATATGTTTTTAGCCCACTTGCATCTAAGTGGGACCATGTGACGATTTCTGGCCCATGGAATGTGAGCAGAAATTATATGTGTTTCTTTCAGTCTGTGGTGGTTCAGGATTCAGTGTACCTTCCTTCCCTATATTCTTTTTCTCTTTTAAGGTCACCCTTTGAGGCCACAAACTAGTAGCACCTCAGGGAAGAAAGAGCCTAGATTCCTGAGCAACCATTTCAAGTGGAGCCATCTGGAAAAGGTAACTAATTAGGTATGTTATATTGAACTTTGTGTAAAAGAGAAATTAATTCCAGTGTATTAAGCCACTGTGGTTTTTTTTTTTTTAATTGTTATAATTAACAACAAAACAGCTATTATTAATTAACCTGATTAATACAACCCTAATATGCAAATAATGGAGGTAAGAAATATCACATGTGCTTAAAGAACTAAAAGAGTTTGATATTATTAAAATATATGATGAACAGGGAGAAGTGGTAGGAGGAAAGGCTAGAGAGGTAGGCAAAGAACCATGTTTCTCAAAGTGGGACCCATGAACTGCCTGTATTAGAATCACTTGGGAATCTTATTAAAAATTCCATTTTGGGGGGTCCACCTACAGACCTAGACCTATAGAATCAGAATCCCTTAGGAAGGGGCCTCCAAAGACACAGTTTTAACAAGCACTCAGGTGATTCAAATGCACACAACTGGCTGAGAACCATGGAGCTAGATTATGAAAGATCTTATGCATTTTTTAAAGATTATTTTATTTTGCCATCCAGAAAATTTGGAACTGTGAAAGGTCATGATTAGGGAAGTACTATGACCAGATCTCAGCAGGGTATAAATTCCATGAGGGTAAAGACTTTGTCTGTTTTGCTCACTGCTATAGCCTTTATGCCTTACAAAGTATCTGGAATTTAGTAGGTTTTCAATAAATATTTATTGAATAAATGAATCAGATTTGAGTTTTTTAAATGACCATCACCAAGGAGGTATAGATAATAAATTGGAGAGGTGGATAATGGAAACTGAGTGACCTGGTAGGAGGCAATTAAAATTGTTCAGGTGTGAGATGATGTATTTCTAAGCTAAAGCAATGGCAGCAAGAATAGAAGAGAGAGGATGCTTTTGAAATATTTTTAGAAGGATAAATTGTTGTGTATAAGGGACTGATTCCAGTAAGTGGGTGGAGGAAAGGAAAGCATCTAGGAACACTCTGATTTTTAATGTGTCTAAAGAAATGGATGATGGTGTTATTCACAAAGATCCAAAACTCAAATCAGTTTTCAGGAGAAGATAAATTCAGCATTGAATATGTTGACTTTGAGATTCTGATAAACAACCAGATGTTGAGTACATGGTTGGCCATATGATCAGAAATGCATGAGAACAATCTGGGGTGTAGATCTAGATTTAGGTATCTGCCATTCATTCATTTATTTATTCATTAAACATTTGCTGTCTATTGCATTAAGCAATGAACTAGAGATTAGACATTCAAAGATGACTTAGAGTGTTATGGAAGGACCAAAGAGTAGTCAGTGCCCTAAAAGAGGTATGTCCAGGGAGGCTTGAGGAGGGCACCCAATCCAGTTAGGGATGTTGAGAGAAAGCTTCATGGTGGAGGCCTTAAAACACTCCAAGATATATGGGAGTCCTGTATGCTATGCATGTTTGTTTTGTAAGTTTACAACTTTTGCTGTACACTTATTATTTATATATGTTCATGTTTGAATGATATACTTCAATAAAATTTTTATAATGAAAAAAAAAAACACAGTCGAAGACAGAATTTATCCAGGCAACAATAAGGAAATTGTATTCTAGGCAGAAGCATCAGCATATACAGATTCGGTTTCTGCACCTTCAGAGAGGTAAAGCCAAACTGCAATCAGTTATGAAGTGAATGGGAGATTAGGAAGTGGGGTCTGTGAGTATAAAACAACTTCCATGAAATTTTTATGAGAAGGGAAGAAGAAAAGAAATAGGTCAATAGCTAGAGGGGGCATTAAAGAGGTCCAAACATTCTGTTTAGAATAGGAGAGGGTCGCGCATGCTTTCCTGCAGAGGAGCAGGAAAGTTTTATGTTATAGGAGAGAGGAGGGACAAGATTGATGAAGCAAAATCACACAGGAGACAGGACAGGATGGGCTAAGTGCACCTGACAGAATGAGTTGTTGCCAGGAGGTGAAAGAGCTCTTCCACTACTCATTGTGGGAATGAAGTACAGAGCTGGAGATAAGCCTGTAGATGGGAGGAGGGCAGGCTAGTAAAGGGGAAGATGCAGGGCGCATGTATGGCAAGAACTGTTGGGGACTTTGGAGATGGAGGACTGCACAAACCAGCGTGGCATACTTTCTCTGGGTTTAAATGAGAAGAGAGGAGATAAAAGGTAGAAGAACTGTAATTTTTAAGGAGAAACCAAAAGCAGTCAACACAATATGCCAGAAGATATGCATTATGCCCCAAAATATGAATTACCCAGAGGCAATATTAGTTTTTATAAATAGACATTTGTTCCCAAATTATTAAAACTCTGTAGCATCACAGTAGCTTGTGAGTTATCTATCTCTGCAACGCTGTGCCTCTCAGAGTGTCTGGCTCGTGACATGCACTCAATAAATGACTGGTGTACGATTCTTTGGTCCAGGCATTCCATCTAGAACAGCCTGTCTCTATTCCTAACAGTTATAAACTTTGATTTATAATGAAACTAATATCCTAATTAAAAGCAAATTACTAACAATTGAAAGTAATAGTCAACAATTTCAGTAAAATAGCTTCTCATAAGAGCTCTGAACCAATGAAGATGACAGAGATTGCATTCAGAAAACTTTCATATGGTTTGATGGGGGGAAATTAGGCTAGAATTCATGACACCATCTCTGGTTGCTCAGAGTGTTTTACAGGCCTCTTTATATTCAGACAAGTTTCCTTTGGATTTAGACTAAGATTTAAATAATCTCCTAAAACAACAGATGCTCAAACTCACAATTGTTACCAAACATATGTTCAGAATGGATACACCAGTAGCTCTGATTTATGCAAGAGGATGAAGCATGCCCATCTATCCCTTTTCCATTCTCAGATTCCCTACAGATATGAAAATAGTCATGAAAATTGTATAATTGTTTAGGTACTATTAGATATAACTCGAAAATGAAACAGGAGTGATCATTAGAGTGATGATTTCATTGTTACCACCACATCCACCACCACCCAGCATCATTGCCATCATCTTCAGCAGCTGCATCTTCAAAAAAAAATGGAAAAAGCATAAGATGCCTCTCTGCAGCATTAGGTGCTGAACCAGTGATTCAAAGCCACAGACCTTGCTCTTGAAAAGCTTATCAAGGTCAAATGGTGGAAGAACTGGATCTATAAAGTTGTGGGCTTCTTCCCCAACCATGTTGATTAAACCAATACATAATTGTGGCCAGAGGCTTTCAACCCTCACCACGTATAATCATTTAGTAAACTTTTAAAAATAGAGTTGCCGGGAAGCGGGTGTGGCTCAGTGGATAGAGCCCCCGTTTACCATATGGGAGGCCCGGGTTCGTGTCCTGAGGCCTCCTTGTGAGGGCACGCCGACCTGAGCGGTGCGGTGGGCTGATGCAGCAACCTCACGGCAGGAAGCAGGTGTGGCGCAATGGATAAAGCACCCGTTTACCATATGAGAGGCCCCGGGTTCGCTTCCTGGTGCCTCCTTGTGAGGGCAGGCCAGCTCGCGCGGCGCCATGGGCTGATGCGGCAAGACCTCACAGCAAGGGGGAGATAAGCAGACACAGAGAAGACACGGAGCGAATGGACACAGCAGCACAAGCAGCAAGGGAGGGATAAATAAATAAAATAAATAAATCTTTAAAAA
>JAQZBX010031732.1:0-26183 GCA_029593785.1 Cabassous unicinctus
AAGATGTCACTTGGAAATCTGATCCATTGAACTGACTATGGGAAAAAGCTTTGAGGAAAAATGATAAATAGTTTCTTGCATTTTAGAATTATGGTACCTTGGCTAAGATATTATTTAGTAGGTAGGCTGTCATCAAAATCTTGGAATAAAACAATGCCCTAGATTCTCACTTTCACTTTATGTATCACTCCGTTACACCCACCCTCCAACATACACAAAGTTTGCTTTTGGCATTTTCCCATGATGTCGATACATAAAAGCACCAGTGTACCAAGCTGCTGCAGAGTCATCCCTGCACAACTCGAGGTTCCATTCACCCATTCCAAAGTTGGGCAGTACCCTATCTACTGACAGTACTCAGCAGCGCTGTGGTGTGAATTAGCTCACACTTTTAAAAAACAAAATGAAACTCTAATTTTTTCCTACAAGGCTCTCAGTTTCAGTAGTCTGAGAACATAATCTGTCATTGATTATAAAATAGTAAAATACATACATTGCAAATGAGAGCTTAGGCCAATTGAATTGAAAATATTCTTTTTTGGCTTTCCTACTCCCAACTTTTACCTTAACTTCAGCATTTTGATTCCTTACTCAAACGTTTCATTTAACAGTAACAACAGCTTTGAAATAGAAAAGCTTTTTGCCTCCTCTTCCAACCCAACTAACAAGCTCCTATTTGCCTTCTCAGAAAACTTCTCCATTCTCACAGGAAATACATCCTGCCAATATTTCTCTTCTGTGTCTCAGAACAAAGCCAGCATCCCACCCCAGGCTGCTTGCAAACTTTTGTTGTTGTTGTTGTGGTTTGTTTGGTTTTTTTTGGTAGGTTCTCTCTGGTTGGAAGGCTGCTTCTGCCATCAGATATTTGTATTGCATATCTACCCAGGCTATATTGAGAAAAAGAGGGGAGAGAAGAACTGAGGACCAGCTCAGGAGAAGGAAAAGAAATAGAAAAACTAGAGTCTGGTGTCCAAAGAGCCCAAACACTGTTTGGTTTGGCCTTCAGACTTGTCATCTTAGGAACAGGAAATGTCATTTTATTAAAGCTTTCATATGTCATCATCAGACAATAGGCATCTTTTGGCAAGACTCCCAAGAGCACGCTGAGGGGAGAAAAACAACATGAACCAATATGAATGTCTAGAAAAAACAACATGAGCCAATATGACCGTCTAGATTTCCTTTCTAAGACAGGAGACTATACTAGGCTGGCTGACTTGGCAAGCTATTAAATAATTAATTTGATTGTCTTGGCAAGAATTAGAGCATGCAGCTCTCCCAGCTTTGAGGCCAGCTTTTAATTCCAATTATTATTATGTATGCTGTTGACCTGATATCATTGGGGAAATGAGGATGGCTTGGTTGGGGGCTGCAGTAACATCACCAAAAATAGCCACTGCTGATCAAAATTGACCATTCAAAGGTGTAAGGGAAACATCATTTCCTATCAGAGCCAACCCAAGCCTATTGTATTTTGGGGTGTGCCTCCAAGAAGATTCATCTATCATGCTTGTCACCTCTGTGAATGTGCCGCTGGTATTATCATCTGCGTCAGTGCATTACTTTGCTCTAATAACCACTGGCTGAAAGCCTTTGCTATTCAGTAATAAATCCAACTCTCTAAAGCTCAGAGTCTGTTGAAGGATTTGTTGCATGAACAGAACTTTAGTTTCTTCTTGCTCAGAGAGGAAAGAAGAAGGCTACACCTCCTCTGGGATGGTTACACAGCACCGTGGTGGTGCATGCCCTGAAAAGGAAAAGGCCACTGAAAGAATGACGCAGTTGTAAGCTGCATAAAACTCTCTATTGACTAGTCTGTCTGCTTTTGTTTCTCTAACCAATTTCTACAGCCTCTGAAGTTTTGTTGCTATTGAACACATACATAAACATAAAATGAAGGAGCAAATAGAAATCAATATAATCTGGCTTCACTGAGATTGTTACCATACTCCCCAAACAACTTCCTTGCTCATTGCAAAATTCATGGCTTGGAGGAAGTAGACACACAGAGACATTCATCATTGAGGAATTTGCCTTTTTCTCCAACATCCCTGCTGACATCCTTTATTCCTTCTGGCATCTATCCCTCTTTATCACAAAATCCTTGTGAAGCCAGGTCAGGCAGCTTTAATAATCCAGAAAGCCCACAGGGATCTGTGAAAAAGAAAGAGTGTCTGGGACTCAGCAGGGACTCATGGCCTCAATTTCAGCCTAGGTACAAATCTTCCTCATAACTTAGGGAATCATCATATATTAGTAGTCAAGGTTCTCCAGAGAGACAGAACCAACAGGATATATATAAAGAAATTTAATTTAAGGAATTGGCTCCTGAAATTGGGATGACTGAAAAGTCCCAATTCTGAAGGGCAGGGAAATTCCTGTAAGAGTGATGGCGAAGTGTTAGACCAAAATCCATAGGGGAGGCATCAGTCTGGAAACTCAGAGAGAAGTAGAGCATATGGATGTCAGGCAAAATTTCTTCTTATTCTGGAACTCTCAGTTCTTTGCATTTAAGGCCTCCAACTGATTGTATGAGGCTTACTCACATTATTGAGAGCAATCTCCTTTACTTAAAGCCAACTGATTGTTGATGCTAAACCAATCTACAAAATACCTTGACAGCAGCATCTAGGCCAGTGTTTGACTAAGCAACTAGGCACCATATACTAGCCAAGTTGACACATAAATTAACCATCACACATGGTAAATTGTGAATTTCTCTAGGATGCTAAATTCCATAGAGCTTTGGTTATTGCTTCAAAAGGTACTCTAGATTCTAGAATACACTTGGACATGCCTCTCCAGGGAAAACATATCTTCCTTTTTTACATATGCTCATCTGTCTTAGTTTGCTTTCTCTGTGTTAAGAATATGGTTACCACTCTAAGTTTGTTGCAATACATGCTATTCCTTGTAGAACAGGTAGAAAATTAGGGATGTAGCATATTTTAAGAATATATATATATAGATAGATAGATATAGATATATAGATATATAGATATATAGATATGTAATGGCATGAGTTTTATTCATTGTTGTTCATTCAGCCAACAGTATTTATGTAACTTGCACTTCATGTACAAGTCACTATCCATGACAAGAAAGGAGATACGAAATGTCTGTGTAACATTGTAGGCATTATCTAAGGGAAGAACTAATTATGTTTTCTTTTAATAGCCTGAACAATTTTAGTGAAAGTTAAAACTGATATTTATCCTTTATTTGGTTGGACCCAAACAATAATTCAAGGCTCTTGGTTGTGAACAATAAAAATGATCTCTTGGACAGGGCACACCTGGGACAGTCTTCAAAAGAATGTGCGAGTGATCATTTTGTCACAGTGTGCTGTATCAGTGGGGGGAGACCCACATAATGAGTGGGAAGGAGTTGGACTCCCATGCTGGGGACGCCTAATATGTTCTCAAACAGAGGGGAGAGTGTCTCTCGAGAGCATGGCAGTTCCTAATAGGGGAGGACAGACTAGTGTATCAAGCCCTCAGCGAGGTAGCAAATATCTATGAACTTTGTCCTTCAAGGAATGAAGCCTGGTGGTCGCTGTGGGCCCTGCGGGGAGGGGGAGGGAAGAATAGAATAGATAGAAGAGGGCGTATTTAGGGGGCAATGGAAGTGTTCTGCATGATCTTGAAATGATGGATACAGGCCATGTTAAATTTCATCAAAAATTGATAAAACTGTATGGTCTAAAATGTAAACCATAATGTAAACCATTGACCATGATTAGTAGTTATGTTTCAATATTTGTACATCAGTTGTAACAAATGTACAATACACATGAAAAAAGGTTATTAATAGGGAAGGGGGAAAAGGGGGAGGATGTTGGGAATATGGGAGTCACCTATATTCTGTATGTAAATTTACTGTGACCTAAAACTTCTTTGAAGACAAAAAAAAAAGTAAGACACTGGGTAAGAAATGGAAGAAAATGCCACTGTACATACAGGGCAACAGATATTACAGTGATGAAAAGCAAAACATCAAAAAAATTTTTAAAAATATTTTTCATTTTTTAATACCCCATTTTTCAAACTTTATTTTAGTTTTAGTTTTCCTAAATTATTATGTATTTTATTTCTTATGTTTAAACCTATCATTATTATTTCATTTTCCTATTAATCGAATTTGGTAATATTCTTGGCTTCATTTTTGAAGAAGTTTTGGATCACAGAAGGGTTACAACTATGGCAGGGGAGGATCAATAGTGTGGGGTGTCAGTGTTGGGGGATACATGGGAGGAAGTTCACCTGGGTATACATATAAGGTATACAAATATGTTCAAATATTCATGGGCCATTGCCACAGTGGGTAGAGATTCACACAACAGCTGAAGGATTATTGAATCCTCAACCTGGGGAGCTCAGCCACATTCGCTAATGGGACAACAACAATCCCCTAAGTACAGGGCTTAGTGAAGAAAGACAGTCCATTGATGGGCCCTTGATATTGACAACTATGCTTATGAGCCTCTTGCTTTTGAATTTGCAACTTGGCCAGGTGTTGTAGGGTGCCTAAGAGTTACCTCCTGAGAGCCTCCTTGTTGCTCAAATATGGCCTCTCTCTAAGCCAAACTCAGCATATAGATTCATTACCTTCCCCCCAGGGAGGGACATGACTCCCGGGGATAAGCCTCCCTGGCACCGAGAGATTACTACCAAGCACGGGCTGGTGATGCAACTGGAAAAAGACCTTGAATAAAAGGGGGAAAAGGTAAAGACAAATGAGTTCATATGGCTAAGAGATTTCAAAGTGAGTTGGGAGGTCATCAGAGAGGTAACACTTATGCACATCTCAGCATGATTTCATAGACGGCCAAAGTAAACACTACTCCAAACAGTGGGGCTCCTGAGGGCTCTGGAGACACCCAGGTCCTATGGTAATGACAGATAGCTCCAGAGGTTGGTGCCTTGCCAGTAGGCCCTACTTTGGAGAGTGTGTTCCCGAGTGTGACAGAGTTGGACTCAGATGTGACTTCTCTACACATGCCTCTTCTGTCCCTTTTATTTGAACTTATAGTTGGTGCTGGGGTTGGTAGTTGTACGTCTAAGAGACTTGCATCTTTGAGCTGTCCATGTGCCAGCTGAGCCCTGAGCCTCAGCAGAGTTGAAACACCTACTCTCCAGTTCATTGGACTTACCGAGGACAACTAACAAAGAGGTGAGGATGGACAACCACCATACCAAGGAACTGAGAGAGTCTACAATTCCAAGCAAGAAAGTCCCATCCAGTCCAGGTGCTGAAGTCAGGGAGAGGGAAAAGGAGGTGTAATATTAGGGCATTTTCAGGACTTGGAATTGACCTGGATGACATTGTGGTGACAGATATATGCCATTATATATCCTGCCATAACCTATAGAATTGAATGGGAGAGACTGTAAACTACAATATAAACTATAGTCCATGCTTAGTGACAATACTCCAAAATGTGTTCATCAATTGCAATGAATGAACCACACTAATGAAAGAAGTTATTAATGTGGGGAAAGGTGGAAGGTCTGGGGAGTGGGGCATATGAGAATCCCTTATATTTTTTTATGTAACATTTTATGTACTCTAAGTGTCTTTTAAACATAAATAAAAAATATATTTTAAAAAATGATCTTTTGGTAATTTAATCATAAAAAAATATGTTTAAGTATGGCTCAAACAATCTCCAGTAGAGCCAGAGAATTTGGTTTGGTAGGTACATAATTAGAAGTGATATCCATAACCATGCTACAGAACTTTCCAGTGAAGCCACTATTGCTACTATCATTGAGGAGATGCTAGCCCTGGAAACTAAAGAGGTACCTCCTCAAATAGCAGAATGGAATTCACATGGCACCTGCTTCTTTCAATATTTAGGTTTAAAATTTAAGTCTTGGGTGAAAATATCTTATTTTCAGATCCTAATTCATGTGCACACATCCTAGATGCATATAAGCTTAAATTAAAAACCTATAAATGACATTTAAACTTCCAAATTGGGAAATACACATTGCCTATATCTTGAGACAGAGACAGAATAATTAGTCTATAAAACATTAATGACTTTCCTCAAAAAACTCATTCTCTGCTACTGCTCCTTTCAGCATTTGCTCCAAACTACATGGAGATACTGATCAGCCACAGAGCCATTAAGTAACTTCAGATCCTCAAGTCATAAGAAGCATGAGCAAACTGAACCAGGTAGGAAAAACTCTTTTGCTCTAGGTTTACTCAAAGTTAGCAGATTTTGGGATAATCTAGTAAATGGGTCAGAGAAACTGACCCAAATGAGGTACATGACTCCTCTAAATCCTGAAGACATTATCCAAACATTGTGCTTCTTTCTTAGTGGTAAGGGGTATAAATTGTAGCAACTCAGTCTTCATTATTGAAAGTACGTCTTGAAAATCCCAGACTACAGGATCAGTCTTACTATTTTTACATTTTGCCTCAGGCTCCAATATGGCTTAGCGCATTTAAATGATAGTATCTTCATTTAAAATTTTGATTTTTTTCATTAACAACTTTATTTCAAATTCACAGAAATAAAAGAACAGATAAAGGCAGCTCAACACGTTATGGAAATATTGCTCCTAAAAAGTTTTTTTTCAGGTACTTTTATCTCATCTAATTCCAACAACTAACTCAGTTGTTCCTCTAGTATTCCAAAAGATACACAGGTGAACACAGATTAGTTAAATGGCATAGTCAAGGTGTCCTTATTAATGAAAAAAATGAAGAGAGAAAAATTTTATTCATCTCTCACAAACCAAACCCCCATTTTCTTTTTTTTTACTTTAAAATTAATATTGTATAAACCTTGCTTTTGTTACAAAACATTGCAATGCTGTTGCTAACTATAGTCCATAAATTACATTAGTTAAATTTTCCCATGTTTGATCACATTCTCAACACCCCGTAGTAGAACATTCCTGTATTTATATTATTAAATATAAATAAATATAAATATAAAATTAAATTTTTGATTTTTTTCAATGTGGATTTGTTCATTAATGTTGTTTTTTAAATTATTGCATTAAAATACCATTTATCCTCATTCCAGTTGAACATGATGGCAGGGTAAGACACACCAGGATGCCTAACCCACACAGAATCTTTGAACAACTAGCAAAAATTGGCAAAACCCTCTTCCCCAGAAGTCCATAAAACAGTTAAAGGTTTTACAGTAACTGGGCAAGTCCAGAATCAAGAAAACACAGCTTTAAAAAATGGTAGGAGAAGCTTATGTTGCCTTTGTTGGCCCCTCCCTCAAACGCTCCCCAATGTGGTGTGCAGCCAGCTTGTGCTCCTGTGGGTCCCTGGCCCTTTTAGGAAAGGAGCAGAATAAACCTTCTGTGCATGCTGTGTTGGCTTTATGTTCATACCAATCTATCAGGTGGCATTCTGAAAGACAGCACCAGGAAACATGTTTCTGACTCACCCTCTCAGAACTTTCCCTGAAGGTAGAAACAACTTGAAGACAGCTAAAGCAGCATAAGAAACAATTAGTTCAAAGCCTAGGGCAAATGATTATCTGCTTTAGGTCATACAACAGAGCACCCAGAAGAGGAGAAAGTCTATTTCATAGTGAGTAAAGGCGGCAATAGAGCTCCTGGAAACTGGGGAACTCCTAAGACCATGAGCAAGTACAAGCTCAGGAAAAGACACAGCCCCAGTAAACAGGATCTTACACTTCACATTCACCTTGGCATGATCTTATTGATAAGAAATCTAAACTTTGAAGAAAAGCACCAGCCAATACAGAGCAAATTTGCAAAGACTGTGAATGTTGTGTTTTGCATTGGTTTGTTTCTTTTTGTTTCCTCCTGGCACTCAAGGGAATCTCTTTCATATCACTATCTTAATATTTTCTTAAGAAACAGTCAGCACAGGGGCTAAACACCAAGTTAACATTTAAAATATTGAAAGGTAGAGTGTGCAAAAAAGATTAGAAGACAAACAGAGATACAGGAAGCGATGGCCCATCCAAAGAACAAGATAACATTTCAGAAAACATCAATGAAAAAAAACAGATTTTGGACATTACAGACAAATAATTAAAAAATAATAATCCTCAATCTGCATAAGGTGTAAAGGAAAGGAAAGAAAAAGAACTAAAGAATATATATTTTTAAATGAATGACAATATGAGAACCTCAGTAAAGAGATAGAAAAATTAAAAAGAACCAAACAGAAATATTGGGTTTAAAGACCAAGACCATAGTATTAGCTATAAAAATTCCTGAGAAGGTTTCAAGAGTAGATTGGAGACAGCAAAAGAAAGAACAGTTAACTTGAAGACAAGGCAATTGAAATGATTTAGGATGAGGAGCAGAAAGAAAAAGAATGAAAAAAAGTGAACAGAGACTAAGAGACCTGTGGGACACCATCAAGTATACCAGTATATGAATTATTGGAGTCCCAGAAAGAAAAGAAAGAGAGAAAGAGGAAGAAGGGATATTCAAAGAAATAATGTCAGAAAACTTCCAAAATTCAATGGAAGGCATGATAATGCATATTCAAGAAGACCAATGAATCCCAAATGGGATAAACTCAAAGAAAAACTACCCCTAGACACATAGTAGTCAAACTGTTCAATGCCAAGGACAAGGAGAGGGTTTTGAAACTTGAAAGAGAACAGCAATATGAAGTCACAATAATGAATTACGTCTTGATTTTTCATCAGAAATCATGGAGGCAAGAAGGCAGTGGGACACATTATTTAAAATGCTGAAAGAAAATAATTGCCAACCTAGAATTTTATATCTGGTAAGGCTATCTTTCAAAAATGAGGGAGAGATTAAGCCATTCCCAGATGTTTTAAAAAGTTGAGGGAGTTCATCACCACTAGACCCGCCCTACAAGTAATGCTGAAGGCAGTTCTTCAGATTGAAAGGAAAGGACTTTAGACAGTAGATCAATGCAGCAGAAAGTAATAAAGACCTCTGGAAAAGGTAATCATATGGGTAATTATAAATGTCAGTATTATTGTATAGAACTATTTGGTATATAAGTACACTTTTCTACTTCTTACAGGTTCTAAAGTGCATAAAAATAAGGATAAATCTATGGTTTTCGACAAACAATGTGCAAGGACACAATTTGCAACACGTACTACAAAAAGGTGGGGGGAAGAAGGGTATAGAAACAGTGTTTGTGTATCCTATTTATGTTAAGTTGGTATCAAATCAAACATGATTGTTATAGATTTAAGATGTTAAATTTGAGCCACACGATAACCACAAAGAAAATATAGGAAAAATATATACAAAAGAAAATAAGAACAGATTCAAAATGGTACACTACAGAAATCAAATAAATACGAAAATAAGCATTAATGGAAGATTTGAAAGAAAATAAGTACAAGACCTAAAAAGACAAAATAATAGAAGAAAACTCTGAATTATAAATAGTTGCTTTCATTGTAAAGGGATTAAACTCTCCAGTCAAAAGACCAAAATTGGCAAAATGGATAGAAAAGCATGGCCCAAATATATGCTGTTTATAAGAGACTCACCTTAAATTCAAAGACACAAGTAGTTTGAAAATAAAAGGATGGAAAAATTATAATAGAAAGAAAGCTGGGGTAGTTATACTAATCATACATAAAATAGACTTTAAGTGAAATATTGTTAGGTGGGACAAAGAAGGTCACTATATATAGATAAAGGGGTCAATTCAGCCACAAGTCATGACAATTATAAGTAAATGCACCTAGTTGCAGAGACCCAAAATATATGAAGCAAATATTGACAGATTTGAAGTGAGATAGGTGGTTGCACATTAATAGGAGACTTCAGTAACTCACGTTCAATAATGGATAGACCATCTAGACAGAAGATCAATAAAGAAATGGTGACTTGAATGATACTATAAACCAACCAGAGCTAACAGACATATATAGAACTCCTTACCCAAAAGCAGCAGAATACACTGTCTCCAGTGCACCAGGATCATTCTTCAAGACAGTCCATACGTTATATCACAAAACCCATGTCAATAAATCGAAATCATCAATGCATCTTCTCCGAACATAATAGAAAGAAATTAGAAATCAACACCAGAAGGAGAATTGAAAATCCATAAATACGTGAATTTTTTTTTTTAAAAAAGCACTTTTAACCAACCAATAGGTCAAAAAGGAAATCACAAGGGAAATTAAGAACTATCTTGGGGCAAAGGAAAACAAAAAATAGCATGCAAAAATTTATGGAGTTATAACAGGGAAAGATATAGCTCTAAATGTCTACATTTCCAAAGAAGAAAGATCTCAAATCAGAGACCCAACCTCACAACCCCAGAGTAATGGAAAAAAGAGGAGGAAACTAAACCCAAAGCAAACAGAAGGAAGCATATAGCAAAGATTAGGCCAGAGATAAATTAAATAGATTAAAAAAAAAAATCAATAGAAAATCAACAAAATAAAAAATGGATCTTTGAAAAGATCTACAAAGTCAACAAACCTTTAGCTGGACTGACAAAGGAAAAAAGAGAGAGTATACAAACAGCTAAAATCAGAATTGAAATCACATATTTTCCTAGAATATTATAAGAACAAGTATATGCCAGAATATTCTTAGAAACATACAACAACCTAGAGTGACTCAAGATGGAACAGAGAAGTCAACAGACCAATATCAAAGAGATTGAGTCAGTAACCAAAAGCTTCCCAACAATAAAAGCCAGGGACCATATGGATTCACTGGTGTATTTTACCAAACATTCCAAGAAAAATTGACTACAATCCTGCTCAAACTCTTCTAAGAAATTGAGGATGCGGGCACACTTTCTAACTCATTCTATGAGGCCAGAATCTTACTAATACAAAGTAAGATAAAGATACTACAAGAAAATAAAATTGCAGGATAATGAATATAGATGTAAAAATCCTCAACAAAATACCAGCAAACTGAATCCAACAGAACATTAAAAGAATTATACACCATGATCAAGTGGTTATTTATCCCAGGTATGCAGGGGTGGTGCAACATGAGAAAATCAATTAAAATAATACATCACATTAGTGAAAAAAAAAAATACATGATCATCTGAAGTAATGTAGAAAATTTATTTTTTAAAAATCCAGAACCCTTTCTTGATACAAGCACTAAGAAAACTAAGAATAGAAGGAAACTTTTTCAACAGGTAAAAGGACGTATATGAAAATACCCATATCTACTCAGTATGGAAAGATAGCCTTTTCAACAAATGGTTCTGGGAAAAATGGATATCTCTATGCAAAAGTATGAAGGTAGAGCCCTACTTTATACCATATACAAAAACCAAAAATTAACTAGAAATTGAAACAAACACCTTAATAGAAGAACCAAAACTATAAAACTCCAAGAAGAAAACGTAAAGAAGAATTTCAGGACCTTGTGTTAGGCAACAGTTTCTTAGACTTTATACTAAAAGCATGAGCAAAAAAAAGAAAAAAAAAAAAACAGACAAATGGCACCTCATAAAAATTAAAAACTTTTGTGCATCGAAAGATTTCATCATGAAAGTAAAAAGACAACAAACAGAATAAGAGAAAACTATTTTGAAATCACATAGCTGTTAAAACTTTAATACCCAGAATTATAAAGAAATACTACAACCCCACAACAAAATTATAAATAACCCAATTTTAAAACTGAGTAAAAGTCTTCAATAGATATTCACCCAACAAAGATATACAAATGGCCAATGATCACATGGAAAGGTGCTCAACATTGTTAGACATTAGAGAAAAATACAAAGCAAAACCACAGGATACCATTTTACACCCTCTAGAATGGCTACTATTCAAACAAAGGAAAATAACATGTTGGAGAAGATGTGAAAAAATAGTGTGGTAGTTTGAAAATGTATGCACCCAAAAAAATCATGTCCTTAAAGCTAATCCATTCATGTGGGCATCCTCTTATTGTAAGTAGGACGTTTTGATTAGGTTACTTCAATTATGGCATGACTCAAGTTGGGTCTAAGTCCTTTTACAGGAGTCCTTTATAAATGGGATGAATTTGGACACACAGAGAGAGAAAGCTATGAAAGCAGGAAGCTGAATGTAATAAAACCTGGAAGAGAAGGGAGAGACCAGCAGACACTGCCATGTGCCTTGCCATGTAATGGAAGTGTCCAGGATCACTGGCAGCTGTTCTTTGGGAAGAAAGCATCACTTTGGTGATGCCTTGATTTGGACATTTTTCTCAGTCTCAAAACTGTCAGCTTGTAAGCTAATAAATTCCTACTGCTAAAAGTCAATCCATTTTATGTTATCTGCTTTGAGCAGCTTAGCAAACTAAAACAAATAGAAACACTTTTCATTATTGGTGGGAAGATAAAATGGTGCAGCTGCTGTGGAAAAACATTTGGCAGTTTTTCAGAAAGTTGAGTATGGGATTACCATATGACCAGCATTCCCACTTATATATATCCAAATGAATTGGAAACAGGCACTCAAACAAATATTTGCACACCAATATTCATAGTGGCTTCATTCACAACTGCCAAAAGATGGAAGTAACACAAGAGTCAATTAAGAGATGAATGGCTAGACAAAATTTGATATATACCTACAATGGAATATTATTCAGCCATATAAAAATAATGAAGTTCTGATGCATGCAACAATTTGGATGAAACTTGCAGGCATCATGTTGAGTGAAATAGTCCAAACCCAAGAGAATAAATATTCTATGATCTCACTGATATGAAATAATTAATATAAGCAAATTCATAGTCAGAAACTATACTCTAGGTTACTAGGGGCGGAGGAGTTAGGGAAGTGGAGCTAATGAGTACTGCAGAGTTTCTGTTTGGGTGATGCACAAGTTTTAGTAATGGACTGTTGGATTTTAGCAACAACATTGTGAGTGTAACTAATATCACTTACTTATATAATTGAAAGCAGTTTAAAGGAGAAAGTTTAGATTGCTTGTGTATGTGTATATATATACATAAAACTAGAATAAAACTTTTTTAAAAGTTACAACACAAACAGTGAAGCCTAAGTTAAACTATGGACTATAGTTAATAATATAAGCATAATAATATTGTTTTATATTATTATAACAAAAATACCACACTAATGCAAAATGTTAATACAAGGAAAACTGTGCAGGTAAGGGTATATGGGGACTCTGTATATTCCTCATGCATTTTCTGTAAATCAACTTCCTTAATTAAAAATAAAATAAAATATTTATCTTGATTACCGAGCTTTTTGGTAATCAATTTTTTCCCTTGATGAGCATCTCATTCCCCTTACCCTTGTGATGGCTCTCTTTCAGCATCCATCCTAAGGAATATTAAACCTCCATGTTTGCTATTGTATTTAGTGGAGATGGATATAACAAGCACTTTAGGGCAAGTAAAATTCTAGTTAGGGCTATGTGAAATTTTACATAGGAGGACCAGGAATGGCCTCACAGAGAAGGTGATTTTTGAGAAAAGACATGAAAGAATCAAGATAATTCTAGATTTTTTGTTTATACAAGTCAGTTTGGAGCTACTCATTGATGTGGGCTTAGGTACCTGGTGCCAAATTTCTTCCAGGATTACACATTTTGATTATCATCTAGGCATGTAGCATGTGGAAATATGCTTTCACTCTGCCTCAGTATCTTAGTAACTAGGGCCTCTGCCCTGTTAGTCGGCCTATGAACTCTGTGTTTTGGTATCCCCATGAAATCAAATACCCAATTTAATATACAACTTCCCACAGGCACCTCTGGCCAATATACACCCCACACGCCCATCAAGATCTCTAACTCGTCAGTATTCAAAGTGCCTTGAGGTTCAGTTACAAAGTCAAATATCAAAGAGCTTATACATCCAAACTAACTGCCAGATTTTGTAATTTTATATATAAAGAAATCTGGAGAGTACTTTTGAGAATATATTCTCAGAGAGCTAGAAAAAATAGTAAAGAACATAATTTTAGACTGAGCTGGGTTTATCAATACAAACATGCATTGAATTTATCAATACAACATGTATTGAATTCAATATGCTTGTTCAAGCAGTTGGGAGTGGTTCTAATATATTTCCCTCACTGTTTTTAATAAAACTTGCATTCAATAGTAATCTGCGCTATAAAAAGTTGAGATGTCAAACATTCATTGAAATAGTGTGAGCATAGACTCCAAACACTTAGGGAACTCAACCCTTTGGATTGTATATATCACATGTAATCTACCCACCAACCACTAATGTTTCCTTTAAAAAAGGCTCTGAAGATTGTCTTTCAAGACACTGAGAAAGAGATTTTGAAAGACATAGTATAATTTTGTTACGTATATTTATATTGATGTTGATATTTTCTGCACAGACTTGAAAAGAATCACTATAGTCTGAAGAATGTCCTTGGTCACCAATTTATTCAATTTACTTCTTAAAACTAGGTACAACTACCACATACCAGACTTATCCAAGTTTACAATTCAATGTGGAAAAATAAATGTGCACAATTAACTCTCTGGCTTTAAAGATTGGGAAAATTTCTCTGAATAATATTTTATGTATCTTAATATTTTCACTATAAAACAAAAGGCTTAATTTATTTTTATTTTGTGAAAAATTATAAATCAAAGGGATTCCCCATTGAATGAATATGTCTACTTTTCCAAGATCGTAGAAATAATTGATAACTAGCCAAATAATGCCTTCAATACTAAGAAATTGATATCTGTTTTATAAGGCAGTCATATAAACACTAAAATAATGTCCAAATGAACTTGTTGGAGCCCAAAAAGCAGTAAGACATTCAAGTGGAAAAACAAACAAACAGTTTTTGGATAGATATGTTTCTCAAGTCTGTATCCACCTAAAACTTTTAACTTCTGCTCTAGTTGCTTTTGGAATGCTCAGTTAAAAAATCAATACCTCAACTTATCACTACAAAAGCTGAGGTCAGGCTCTTGTACTACAAGTGGTACCTAGGTCTAAAGTCTTCATCACTTACAAGGCTCTTCCCATAATTCTGAATTATTGGTCTTTCAACCTTATAATGATTTTTACCTTTTCACTTTCTCTAGGGCATCACCACATTTCTCCTATTGTTTATTTGCAGTAATAATTTTTAGAACTTCATTTTTCTAATTCTTCACCTATAACAATTCCCCAGGATGCAATTATTTCATTTTCTTTTGACTATTAAAGTAGAATCCTACATACTATGTTGTCCTCAGTCTTTTCCTATCTATACATAATTATCTTCTCCAAAAATACTTCCCATGATCACATCCTTCCAATTTACTGATAGTTATACTGCATTGCTAGGCAATTAAATTCAAACTCCTCTGTTGTATTTTCAAAAAAAATCCATCAACTTTTTCTCCTTATTCTTTAATATGGCCTCTTGCTTTGATCAAGAAAATGTGCCTGTCATCTCTTACAAAACTTAAGTTTCTGATTGTTCACTTTCTTGCTCTTTCTTCTTTCAATTGAAAGACTGTTTTTCTTTCTCTTGAATCTACTTGTATCCTTTTCCTCTTTCCTGCTCCATGTCTCTGCAGTCCATCCCCAAGTCACTGGTTAGTACAGTGATCATTGAGGCTCATGACACACCACATGGAAGCATTTTTTATATGTATGTTCTTTTCTATATGAGTATATTCTGTTTCCCACATGAGATTGTCACTTTCCTAAAAACACATCTATTTAATTTCTTACACTCTCATAACATTTAAAATATAAGAACCAAACTGTGCTATGCTACCCTATATGTCATCAATTCTAGTATTTAGCATAGGTCCATGGATCCTTGAGAGTTAATGGATAGGCTTCAGGAAATAAATGATCTCCCAACATTGTACTCTTAACCAAAAAAAAAATCTGCTCTACTCTAACATCAATAACTTAGCAAATGAAGAAACTGAAACCCAAGGTCAAAAAACTAACTTGCTTGAAAGAAATAGACTTAGGAATTTTGACTCCTTTTTCTGTTCAACTGCTGAACTCAATTTCACATACTCATGAGGATATAAAATTCCAGGAAAGGTCTTCAAAATCCATTAATCTGCCTGCAGCCAGAATTTGTCATAAAGTTCCCAGCAGATTAAACCCGTGACACTGTTAAAGATCTCCTGGGAAAGGAATTTCATAATTACCTTCAGTTTACCTTCATGAAAACCTAAAACCAGCCTCTTACATCAATAATTTACATTTTATTGCTTCTCTTTCTTATATCCTGAAACACACATACACATATACATACCCCACAACCTTTTATTTATGTTCTAATTCTGTTTAAGACAGAATGGAGTAAAATTATAATTTATCATACACACTTTCCCAAATATTCTTTCATCTTGGGCCTTGACTGAATATGAAAATAAAAGCAGTACCAAATTAGTTATTTGATAACTAATTGATAAACTCACTGCCATTCACAAACTCTTCAGCCAAATAAACAATTATTTGTGCTCTTAGCATGTCAGCTGGGTTTGAGAATGGAAAGTCCTGCTCTGCACTGTGCTCATGGAAGACTGGCAATAGGTAGTAGGAAAGTTTCTAGGTGAGGCACAGCATCTAAGAAACTAAGCTAGCTCAGTATTATAAAGGGCCTCTCATGGAATGAATGGGGATAAGATATGATTTATCTTTCTTTTAAGTTCAATGCCCCTCCAAGTACACAGGAAGTCCTACCCCTTTCTCACATTCCCTCAGGGAATTTACTCTCACTCTGAAGCAAAGTGTAGTGTTTTTAGTGATTTGCACTTCCTAGATTCAAGTGAAACTACTTCCAATCATTCCTGTTTCCATCTCCAGGTGTCTCATGACAATGGGAAACAATAGGAAAGATTGAACATGATGGATAGGAAGTCAGAACTAAATCTCCTACAGCGATTCCTCAAAATAATATTTTACAACATAGATATTTCCAGCTCCATTTATGTGCAGAAGCAAAGTGGCTAAATGTATCAAACCATTTTGTTTGAGTTGTTTTTTTTTCAGCCTGAATTATTATTGATGTTGTTTTGGGGGAACAAAAACCATAAACCGATCAAACAAGTGTGATTCTCAAAGCACAGGGGCAAAGTAAAAGAATAGACAATTTAGCAATTGGAGTAAAAAGGGCCGACGGAGATATATCAAACAAATCCTAGCTACTGCTAGGAAACAATCCAAGTGACTATTTGAGAATTACAGAGTTCAAAAGGGGAATTCAAGCTTGACCTGCAACAACTTTGGGAAAGGATGTAGAGCAAGTTGACAGCATCATTGTCAGAGAGGATTGCTTGAATATGGATATGAGAACAAGTGGAAGAAGAGGTTGGCATGCATAGATGGCTGAAAATAAAATCACGTTCCCCTTCAGCAGGTTTCACAGGCAAGGAAAAAAGATGTGTGAGTGAAAATAAAGCATGCCTGTTCTTTTCCAAAAAGAGACTCTTCTTTGAAACCTCTGCCTTCTTCCTGCCTTCTTCCTGCCTGAGGTCCCAACTTGCCCAAGAGATTGTTCAAGGTCTGCATTGTTGCATTTGGGAAGATTGTCTATAATCTGAAAGCACCATGATTGAGTGCTGCCCAAGTGCTGAAGAGTGGGTACTCAAATGTTGCTGCTATATTCCCAGGGTTCTTCCTCTGTAGGGGGTACAAAAATAGTCATTTTCCTTTTTTCAGTGACACTATGGTAGAGCGAAGTGGTTGACTAGGCACTGATAACATAAGAACTACACTTCCTTTGGCCAACTGCTATTTGCATCATTTCAATGTGCCTTTTGAATAGGGCTTGGTCTAAGAAAGGGAAATTGAGGAGTCTCAGTACGAAGAAGCGTCTTTGTTTTGGTCTCCCTTTTTAGTGCCTTGCTGTACATGAGGTGAGAAGTCTTTTCCTAAAAGAAAGTCAAAAGGCATTATTGTTTCTTCCTCAAGCATCGGCACCCTACCAGATTGCATAGAAAATTGGTAGCAAAAGGAGAAGCATGAAAGGGCAAGAACAATACTTTCTAACATGTTGGCAAAGACATAAATGCACCAAAACAAGAGGGCAATATTTTCTTTGGTGTTTAAAATATAAAGATTTCTTTATAAAGCATGGTTTGTTCTCGAAATGCTTCAGAATATACTTTGCAGACTTTATTGTTCCAGAGGCATCATTTCTCAAAATGTAAAATCCCAGGGTTTCTCTGTGAATTTTAATTGCCTAGGTAGCAGGTAGCAGGACAATAAAACCTTAAAATTTAAGACTACACTCTCTAATGAAATTGGCTATTTTAAATTTTGAGGAAAGAAAATGATTTAATTTTTAATTTTAAGTTTGTACACAGAATTAAACTTTTCACACCCAGGAAAGCTCACACGCTAACATAATAAAATAGCAAAATATATTCTTTCTTTTGCTTTATTTGTTCTCTATGTATTGAAGGTGAATTGAAGTATTAGTGCATATTAAAACATTCATATTCAATTATAACTTTATGTTTGACATTTAAAGTTTCTAAATGGGCTTTTGGTTTCTTGCCTTTAAAAGTAAATGATGGGCAGAAAAAAAAAAAGAAATGATTTTTTTAATTGAATAAATTAAAGGAAAATTTAAAGCTTCAAACATGAAACAATAGTCCAAAAATTAAAATGAGGAAAGGTGAAAAAGAGTGATGTAAGATGATAGGACAGATGGTAGAAAGAAGAAAAGATGTTTTCACAAATATACTATGCAAATACACATACTCCTGTAATAATAAATATAGGAGAGAGTAATCATAAGAAAAGGATGAACAGAATAGATTTTGCGACATGAAGCTAACCATTTGAGAAGCTTTTGAGTAATCATACAAGTAAAGAAGAATAAGAAGGGTCCTTTCATATCTTAAAGAATGTAAAACATAATATGTGAAAAATGTCTCTGTCATATTGCTTTTTGGTATAATGGACTGGAGATGAGTAAACATTATAAAAACAAATGCTGAATTAAAGCTCAGTAAAGCCAAAGTCATTCATTTTATTCTAAACAGGTATTTTCTACTAAATTGGTGTGCTGAAAAATATTTTTCAAACCACAAGTGTATTTTTTCCCACATCAAACAAGTGAAGTACTTTAAAGAAAAAAGAGAGATGTGCTTTAGTTTGCAGAAACACTAAAGTTTGTATGAACACTAAAGTTTCACTTGTAGGAAAAGATTCATAAAGGATGTAGGGAGAAGGACAGATGGTGGAGCATCCCATCTGACATCTTAGTTTAAATTGAAATTGCTGTGTCACTTGAAGTTTTAATTTAATAAGATAGTTATTATACACTGAGAGTTACTGATTAGAAAATGATTTATTACCTAACTAACTCAAAAAGGCATAAGCCATAAATTTACAATAGTTTCTTAATGCATAGGTATGATGGGAATTTCTGTGTGTTTTATATTAACATTTACTAATATAATCCATAGGAAGTGATTTTAATAGGAAGTGATTTAATAGCCTTTTCAATATGAACATCAATGGAGCCAGTCAAACAAAAATCAATGACAGCCATTTTCAACATTTTTAAATTACTGTTTTTGAATTTAAAGAAAAAGAAAAATTTAGGCATTCTCCTGTCATGACTAATTAAATATTTTTAAAGTTATGGTTATGGTTTTCTATAATAATTATATTTTTTTCTTTTTCTTTATTTCTAAGAGGCATGAAATATGGGAGTCTCTATTCTGGAAAAAAACATCAAAAGTCTTTTTTTTTTGGTCAAAATCATCAATTTTAATGGATGTCTCTTGGATGATAACTGTTTGCCTGAAACCAGAAAAGCGCCTAGTGATACAAAAGGCACAATAGATGTCTAGCACATGGTTCCCAGTTTAAGGAGCCAAGAATTTACGTAGGAATATAAAGCTATTTAGTTGAAGAGCTTTTAAGGTTAAAAAAAAAACTATAAATTGCTTGAAAATTTGTAAAAACAGAACCTCAAAAATTAAAGCAGTGTCATAGAAGACCCCATCAAAATCTGCAAATATTACTTCTACTGCTTCTATTTTGTTTTTGGTGGCCGCATTCTGAACATGATAAAGAGCATCTCCTAGATGGTATGGTTTCTCACCTCCAGGCATGGTCCTGGCAGTGGCTAGCCCTAAAAGCCTGATGCCATCCGAACCACTGCCCCCACCTCCTCTCCAACAAGCCTGTACCTGCCCAACCCCCAGTTCTTCAAATTCTAATGGAGAAGGAACAAAAGGGATGGTCACTATTTCTTTTAAATTCTACAAGGAACTTCAGGCACAGGTGCTGAGGAGTTATTAAAGAGAGTATACCGGTGTTTCTTGATAAATCCTGAATCAGGATATGTTTCTTTGCTCTACAACTTTGAAAATCTCTCTGCATGCAAGAATTCAATTGTGCATCAGGCTGGTATGTTGAAACGAAACTGTCTTTGAGAAATTCTCCCCATTCCAAGAAGAGGGCAAGGAAGGAGATAGCATGCGATATAGGCATGCTGAGGCCATGTATGTTGAGTACAAAAAGGACAGGGTCTCAGTGGTGTACAGCACAGTATTTAGAAATGACAACAATGTGGTCATTGGAAAGGTGTCGATACAGGAGTTCAAAGAAGGCCACAGAACCAGACACCCAGCCCACAGTTTCTCTTTATCTACTTGGAACCATGTCAGGAGCTGAAAGACACAGATGCTGCCATGGGCGACAACACTGGCTATGTTACCATCGTGTTGTTCTCTCGCCACCCCAATGCCAGTGCCCAAGACACCACCATCAAACTAACCCGCTTATTTCAGGACTGCCTGCACAACTACATCAAGTGCTGTGAGGCCTATAGTCACATACCTAGGCGGGCAAAATTACCTGACTTCCTTAAGGTGCTGAACCGTGTACACCTGGATGCTGAGAAAAAAGAAATGAAAACAATCCCAGGAAGACGTTTTCAGCCTGCCAACTCTTAGGCACCGAAGGAGGAAGTGACAGGCAACTGAAAACTGGAACACTTGCTACGAGACAATGCAATTTAATGTTGCATCTCTCTAGGTTCTTAAGAGATTCTCCCTTTTGGGTCTATTTTGTACATGTTTGGAAAGTAATCTGCAGAAAACTCCTGAAGCACTCCAGGCAGGAAGTAAGGAGACATGCTGGAGACAACAGCATGGTGGCTTCAGTCATGCAGAATCAGGCTTTAGATTTTGTGCTAAAATGTGTATTCCAAAGTGACAGAGGGCTCTTTGGAGATAGAAATCACCAGAAGAAAAGGGTAAGAAATGAGAAAGACCTCCAGGGAGATAATGGTCCATTATATTAGCCATCCCAGTTTCTCTCGGAGCACTTATTGATGGTTAAGGAAGCTTCACATATGCACATATATCAGATATGAACGTGAAAGAAGTAAAATTTCTGTCATCACTGTCACTGTGTTATTTATGTCCATGTGGACAATGACTGAAACATTGGCCTTTAGGATCAACTTGATTCAACCTCAGGGAGCAATATTGAAACTGATCCGCTGAGAAACATATTCCTATATAAATTGTTTTTGCTGTATTCATTTCCACTCTAGCTGCCATGGCTTAATAGCTGTAACAGACTCATGATATCATGTTGTTTCCAGGAATTGCTTCACTTGATGGTCTACAGCATACAACCAAAATATTGAGTGTGTGAGAGTCATGCCTGAGCTATAAAAAGTAGAAGGGAATTAGCATCAACATCAATATCTTGGCTGAGTGTCTAAATGTTGTCCTTTGACAGTGGCAGCCTATTAAACAATTTTTAAATAAGACATTTTCCCACCACAAGGAAAACATTCATTTGTAAGGACTTTACAACCTGGGATTTAAGGCTTTAACAGAAAATATGCTGTCTGTACCATGGATTATCTAGAGGCATTGGAAAGACCTGCCACTACAATTGGCTTGAGGTTGGACGATTTGAAACTGCTTGTAAGTAAACATGGTGTCTAAGAACAAATGAGTCATAGACAAAAGGCCAAACCATCTCATTCTGAAGAAAGTAAGAAATGTCAAAGAGCAAAGATTACTTAAGAAAATATGAGTAAAGAGAAAGGAAAGATTATTTTATTCCCGTTAACCTTTGCTAATGTTAAATAGAATCTTAGACATTTTAATTATACTTTATTTGATAGTAATATCAAGTGTTTTTCTAGCCAAGTAAGTCTTCCATGGCTTTTCCATTCAGTTGTTGAATACATTTGATGCAGGTAGTAAATTAATAAATGTTCGCCTATAGCTATAGTGCGTCCAGTAACACTACACAATATGATCTAAAACAGGGTTTATCAACAGCACTATTGTCATTTTGGACTGGATAATTTTGGGCTGTAGGGGCTGTCCTGTGCATTATAGGAGGTTTAGCAACATCCCTGGCCTCTACCTACTAGATGCCAGTAGTGACAACCCAGAATGTCTCTAAACATTTTCACACATCTCCTAGGGGTAAATTCACACCTGGTTAGGAACCACTGATTGAAATCAAGAAGTTACACAGTAAAAATTCCCCATGTATCTATATACAATGTGTAAACCTATCCAATTTTACCTTCTGCATCAATTACGTAAGACTTTATAGCTTAATGCAATTCATTTCTATTGTACTAGGTACAACTTAGTATCTCAAACGGATGCCAGATAACAAAAAGAATGTCTTGTGTGGATCATGCCGTGAAACAGAGGAGTGTCTCTGATCTAATCAAGCAGAACTAGTGCGAAAAAGCAGATTTTTGTGTGGGCTTAGAAGGCTTTCAAATTATGAAATCTAGAGACCTGGAGTAAGAAATATGGAAAAGGGAATTTAGAGTCTGAACAGAGTGGGAGAGGAGAAAGAAGCTATGACAGCAACTGAAAATTAAAATGAGTAAAAACCTGAGTGAGAAGAGAATGTTAGAACTGTTAAATCAACAGATTGGAACATAGTCAGAGGGGAATGTTGGAAACTTCTTCCTGCAGATGCAAAGGTGAAATATCAGATTCAATACAACCTAGAAATATTGTCCAAGCCACAGATACATATTATCTGAAGATACTGAGATTACTGAAATAGCAAAAAGCAACCAGAAAGAGTTCCTGCAAGAGAATATGATACTTCAAAACATGACACAAGAGGCAATCTTCTTGGAAGTCTCTGGGACATAAGAATCTTAGCCCTTCCAAGCAACCTCTCCATAGATCAAGAAACCTTGGTGCCATTTCAATATAAGAATAATTTGCACAGTATTTTGAGAGAAAAAAAAAATTAGGCAGAGGATAAATAAATTGTATGTAAGATTTGTTCCCTAGTCTCTCCACTATTCTTCCTCCTTTGAAGTCAATGGTCTTAGGAACACATACAACACATAGGGGGACAGTACCCAAGGGGAGTTATATCCAGAGATAGAGGCAAACCGGCTTTCAGACTTCAAAAGTGATGGCGCTGTGGTAGACTGTTTGCAGCAGAGACTGCTAATTCAGACCAAAGACTCCCTTTAGGCACACTGCACCACTTGGTTGAGATCTAATTGTTAGACATTCTCTACCCTAACCCCCCCCACCTCCAACCATTAATCTTTGACTTGACTAAACTAAACCAAATGACAATCAGAAGAGATTTTATTTCTTAGATTCAGAGAGGGCTTTTACAAATGAATTTTTGCAGCTGGGTGCCAGATGGATGAATTTAAGAGTAAATAGAAGGCCTTTATCTACAGAGTAGATAGAATCTATATTAAGTTTAGAAACAAAACATCAGACAAAAACATTGAAGCACTGACATTACTGCTGTAAAAGATAAGGGAAAAGTGGGGACATAACAGAGAGTGGTTCACTCTGAAAAGACATCTCATGAAATGGTCCACCTATCACAGGTAGAGCTGCCAGGTATATGCAAATGGAACACTTCAATGTTTATTTTGATGTGGTGCTGAAGGAAGGGGAAATTGTGAAGGAGCAATTTTCATGAAGACTTCAAATTAGGGCTCCACTTGCTCTCAGAATGGGAGCAGGTCATCTTTCTATCTACATAATGAAGATGGTAGAATTATATGTTTATTTTTCAAAATATGTTTCATAGAATATTATTCCCAAGAGAAAACCCATCCAAAGGTGTTCTTCAGCAAATACTTTGGCATACAATAGATTCTGTATATCCTTCTTGGAGATTTAAAATTCACATTAGAATAGTGCAGATTTTAGTAAAGCCTTTTAGTAAAGAAATTTGTTTAATTTATATATCTCAATGTTTTCCAAATTTATTTGACCATGGGAGTCCTTTTCTTTTTCATAGCACATATTTAGGTTCTGAAGAGTTCTCTAAAAATGTAGATCATTGTTAAGTCTAATATCCTATCTATCAGACTATAAATATAAGATTAAATAGAAGTTTATCAAAAAGCATTCTTATACAACCTTTCAGAGACAGCAAGTATATCTTCCATTCTGGCTACGAATATGTGAAACTTCAAGCTTGAAACTAGATACTGAGAGTGAAATGAGCAAGCTTTGTATCCACTAGAACAGTACTGAAAAGGAATCAGTTTAATAATGTAGTATATGTCCAAGGAAACCCACACAAAGACTGTGCCTGCATATGCCAGTAATTACGTGGCCAGAGGGAAAACCCTGATTCTGAGGTCTACAGCTCTTCCAGCTTTCTGCTAACTTCCCTGATGTTACCAAGCTTTCCAACTACGTGTTGAGTAACAGCAGTTTTAAGGAGAACTGGACAAATTTTGCTTTTGCTAACTTTTCTTAAGCTAGCTATTATTTAGCTAAAAGTGTATATAGTACATATAAGCATACAATACACATTAAGTGTATAAAATACTTAGAACTACTTAAATGATACCGTAAATGTAAAGCACTTCAAATAATGCTAATGCGCAATAAGATATAGTAAATGTTTAATATAAATAATATTGAACACTTACATATTACATGCTTATCCATCCACCAGTATAGTAGTATTATTTTCCTCACCTTATATACAAGTAACTTGACTGAGATCGCACTATATGTCAGTGGAAATGGAACCCAATACAATCCAAATGCAAGTTTCTTATTCTTTACTTTCTTATTCAACATCCTTCAGGAAATCTACCTGATCAAGCTTGGTCCCATCTCTGGGGCTAGCAGATGCTCCTGTTATTTATATCAGGCTATTTGAGGCACAACACAACCCCCATTAAGGTTCTTAAGTGATCAGTCATCATTGTTCCTGTTTCCATTTGTAATAAGAAGGAAAGACCAGGGGCCAGGTTATTTTCATGTTCCTTCTAAAGCCTACTCTACTCCTTTGTAGCAACACTGTTGTACACAAATGATCTTGGGAATATGTAGCACCCCCTCACCACCCCCCAAAATAAAGAAAACTATTACGTATATTTTTAGCATTTTGAAGTTTATAAAACAATTTATATCCATTTAGTCTTTTTTGATCCTATAAGCTCTGTGAGATAAGTAGGTATTGCATAATAAGGAATTTGGCAGTTCTTTGTCCAGCTCCTGGTGAGGCAGGGAAGGGTAATCTCAAAAAAATTTTTTAAAAATTAAAAAATTTAAAAAGCCACATAAAATTTCCTGAATAATAAGAATTTCTTTGTTATTTATGGTCCCCCACCTCCCCCACAGTTTAGGCTAATAAGATGACTCAGGGTGAGGCAAACCACAACAGAAATTCTAGCCAAGTGATTAGAGAGTTGAGGCATTGAGCCAGGTGATACCACCCTGGATACTGAGTTCAACCAGGTGAACATTGATTCAATTGATCACGCCTGCATAATGAAACCCCAATAAGAACTTCATTTTTTTTTTATAGTGGCCATTCTGGTGGGTGTGAAGTGATGCTTCATTGTGATTTTGATTTGCATTTCCCTAATAGCTAGTGATGCTGAGCAACTTTTCATGTGCTTTTTAGCCACTTGTATTTCCTCTTTGGAGAAATGTCTATTCAAATCTTTTTCCCTTTTTTAAATTGGCTTATCTTTTCATTGTTGAGTTGTAGGATATCTTAATATATTCTGGATATTAAACCCTTATAGGATATGTGGTTTCCAAATATTTGCTCCCATTAGGTAGGCTGTGTTTTCACTTTCTTGACAAAGTCCTGTGATGCACCAGAGTTTTTCATTTTGAGGACGTCCCATTTATCTATATATTTTTTTCTTTCATTGCCTGTGCTTTCAGTGTAAAGTCTAAGAAACAATTGCTTAACACAAGGTCTTGAAGATGCTTCTCTACATTTTCTTCTAGGAGTTTTATAGTCTTGGTTCTTATGTTTAAGTCTTCGCTTCATTTTGA
>JAQZBX010031733.1:5799-26282 GCA_029593785.1 Cabassous unicinctus
ATAAAAAAAAAAAAAAAAAAAAAGGCGTTTGCTAATGAGTGCGGAAAATGCCAGTAAATGAGAGAGACCCGCTCCATTTTGACGGTCCCAGAGTTGCTCAAACCGAATTTTGCAACAGCAAGGAGAGAATAAAAACATCCAGAGCTGGTTGCCCTCCACTTGGAGACAGGATAATCTTGGAGGAACATTTTACAGTGTATCTTTTGAAGAAAAGTGCATTAGTCTTTCCTGAAAAAAAAAAAAAAAGCATTTGGTGGACCTTGGAAATAAAAGCATTCATGAGAAGTATGAGCAGAAGTTTTCATTATTCCTTAAGCCCTCGCTTCAGAGACACAAAAAATTCCACCCTCCATTGCAGAGCCACAATGCCAAGTTGCCAAGCAACTGATCTTTTATGGTGGATCGCCACGGAGACTGATGTAAACAAAATCATAAATCCCATTACCCTGCTAAATACTGGGCCTGGGTTAGAAAGGGAGCAAAATAGCTGCTTTTCAGGTTAAAATAGATCATATGAAACGGTGAGTGGCAAGATATTAGGCAGAGTAAATTGTCATGGGTGAGACTGTAATTAATGTAGCTCTTTTTTTTTTTTTCCTTTCAGTGGACAGCAGCTCCAGATTTTTCTGCATCAAGGAAAGCAGTTATAGTTGGAAGAGTCACTTCCAACTGAAATATTCATTCCACCATCCCAGGGGGTCCAGGCCTGGCAAC
Organism: Cabassous unicinctus; assembly: GCA_029593785.1. NCBI lineage: Eukaryota > Metazoa > Chordata > Mammalia > Cingulata > Chlamyphoridae > Cabassous > Cabassous unicinctus. The sequence goes on from JAQZBX010031733.1 coordinate 6,514, forward strand.
TGAAGAACCAGGTCATTGGGGTTCTTCGAAGTCAGCTTCCTGGTGGACCCTCCAGTCAGTCATCAGTGGTCTTTTAGGCTCTTGGAACAATGTTGCATCCTATATACCTCTGAAGGATCCCCCTGCAGACAAAGGGAATGAGAAATGACACTTATGGAGCATTTACCGCCGACACTGTGCCAGATGATCAGTTTGTGATCTTTCATTTCATTTGTGCAACTACCCTGGAGTACTCCTATTGAACAGATGGGAAGTTGGAGGCCTGGGGAGGTGAGCACATTTTACCCACGCTCACACAGTTAATGAGCAGAGGAAAATGAGATTCAAACTCACACCCATCAACTCCAGTGCTGAATTAAAGAATTCATGAGGCACCCACCAGCTTGGCTCTAAGGCCCTCTGGGTGCAGAGACCTCTGTTCCTAAGTGAGTCACAAATCCCACATCAGGGACGTTAGTTGCTGCTAAGGGAACATCAAGTTGGTGCTTTCCTTTCAAATCCCATGTGGCCCCTCAGTGGTGTGCTGGGAAACATTTAACAACAGGCTCTCTTGGGAGGGAAGGAGGAAGGGAAGGGGTTTCTGTCTGGTTTCTGTGGTGCAAATACTCCCACCGCAGCAGATTTCAAGCTACCGATAAGAAGAGATATGGTCCCAAGCTGGTACTAGCCAGCCCCAGCACAAATTAGCACTGTTAAAAATATCAATGCCCTGGGCCAACCCAGACCAGTCAAATCAGAATTCCTGAGGATGGGGCCCAAATCTCTGTATTTTTACAAAGTAAGAGCCAAGAGTTGAAAAACCACTGGACCAGGAGCTTCATATACAGAGGCCTGTTGGCTGTTTCAGCTTCATCCTCTTAAGAATACCGGGCTCCTGAATTAAGTATAGACCATTAGACCCACTTTGGAAAGACCTTTCTGTTCCCACCAGAGTTTTGCCAGGCGGATATCAAACCCCAGCTGAGGCAGCAGCACTTCCAAGGACACGTCACCATTTCCTTGAGGCAGCTGAGCACAGGGTCCTGTGCCATGACCCAGTTCCAGGGCAGAGATTCTAGCATAGGGGTCACCAACCCAAATGCCCACAGGTCTCTTCCAGAGAGTTACTAAGAAGCCATGTGGTGGAGACGGTGGTGACCCAGAGCTCTCATGCCCCGCCTGAAGGGGGCAGTGGCTACTCAGTTTGGGTGAATTGTTGGCTGGGAACAAAGGAATGCTGGCCAGCACTGTCAGCCAGATCTTCCAGTTCTTCCAAAGAAGGCAGAGATGTGGATTTTTATGAGAACTCTTCTTGTCTGGGCAATTAACTCAAGTCTTAATCATTGCAAGCCAAACACAATCATCCCATGAGCTGCCTCCCGTGCAAGAGTCCACCTTGGCTCCGGCATGAGCTATGAGCTTGAGCTATGTCCCCCCCCACCCCATGACCTCAACAGGGAGCCTCTTTTAAGGCCCAGTTGCCCGAGGCCTAAGAGCTACGGTGTTCCCAGAAACAATGACCTCCCACAGACCAGCAGGTCCTCACTGATCCCTGTGCACCTTTCCCACCCCTGTTCCATAAGGCTTCTAACCCAAGAGGGTGATTAGAGCCAGACCAATAGCAAGCAAGGGAAGATGCCCTGCTTTGGTTTCCTGAAGCAGGCCTTAAGATAAAGATTCAAGTGCAAGTAGTTTCTTTGGGAAGTAATGCTGGGAAGCACTAGTATGGGACTGTGGAAGAGAAGATAATAGATGGTGCATTTCCAAGTCAGTCACTCCAGTGGGCAACTGGAGCTCAATCCCTCTGGGGACCTCTGGCGGCAGTGGTGGATTACCCCCAGCATTAGCCCAACCAAGAGGCAAGGAAGATGGGGCTTTTATCCCATGACTTGCCCATCATTGGTGAGAGCTGATTCTGGAATGTTGACTTCCTGACACCCCTGGCTGGCCCTGAACTCAAGCCAAGCATACCCCATGGACAGAAAGAGCTCTCAGGCAGAGTCCCAGGTTCTTGCAGTGAGCAGGAGGTGAAGACCCAAGGGCTGTGGGCAGGGCATCAACAGCATCTGCTGCAAGAGGGAACCCGACGTCAGTGCTCAAACCCAGCAGGTAAGTAGCACACAGTGGGAAACTGAGGATAAGAAAATGACCACGACATCAAGTCTGGAGCAGTACAAGATGGAGACACCCAAGTCCTGAGCAAGAAGCCAAGTCCAATAGAAGAGATAAGATCAGCAGGGACAGAGCTGAAGACATAATGCAGCATCCCCAGTCTGAATGGCAGATGGAACTCAGCCTCTGCTATTCTTGCCCTGCCCTTCTCTGGCTTTCTAGATGAGCTTCTGTATTAGTCAGGGTTCTCCAGGGAAAAAGAACTGACTGGAGATATCTGTAAATACTATGAGATTTCACACAACTTTGGGGATGCACGAGTCTAAATTCCATAGGGCAGGCTGCAAGTTGAGAATTCTGATGAAGGTTTCTGATGAGTTCCCAAGGAGAAGGTGGCTGACTGAAGCAGAGATGGAAATATTCTCTTCTGATTGCTGAAATCATCACTTCTCCTTTTAAAGCCTTCAACTAATTAAATGAGTCATAGATGCAATCAACTCACTGATGATTTAAGTCCATGAAATGTCCTCAACAGTAACAATTAGGCCAATACTTGCTTGACCAAACAACTGGACACCATTACCTGACCAAGTTGACACATGAGCCTGACCATCACAGCTTCTAAGTGGGTCCAGGATTCAGCCCCTAACAGAAGGGCCCTGGAAAAAAAAGTAAAGTCAGAGGAAAATTTTCAAGTATCAAATATATCTTTGGGGTCTCTCTCTTTTCTCCCTTTAGACCCCCCAAGTCCCTGGTGTAAGGGCCAAGATGGCCAGATGTAATCACAAAATGAAGATGGAACACAAGAGTAGGAGCCTAAAATGAGAGACAGCAGGTACCTTCAGGAGAACATAGGTATCTGTGCTAGACCAGGTCTGAGAAGCAGAAGCCAAGACAGGATGAAGCATGGAAGGAATTTTTTACAAGACATGCCTGGAGAGAAAATAGGTCAAGAGCTTGAAGAGCCTGGGAGAGCCATTTGACTGCAATGCAGGTCTGACCCTGAGAGAAGGAAAGACGGAAGGAAGGTGGGGCGGATGGGTCCTGGACTACCAGGCAGCCTGGGGAAGGTCCAGCAAGGCCTTCGCACAGTCTTCAAGCCCCAGTCTGCTCTCAGCGCTGCCCTTGCCTTGCACAGCCAGGTCTGCTGCGTTTCTGCTGTGCTGCTCAAGCACCGGCTGGGAGCAGCCTGGGAAGCATGGTCTCGGCCCCGACGCTGCGATCCATTTCAGAGCCCAGCAGTGGCACCTTCAGTGGATTACATGCCCTGTAGTTGGAGGTTCACAGGGCTGCCACGGCACTCCCCCTCTCCTCTGCAGAATGCTTAGAAATCTGGGGGAGGACCCCGGATTTCCCACAATTGGGGGAGATAAGGTCTCAAGGCATTTTAATCTGGTGTTAAAGGAGAGAGGAAAGGATAATTCAGTGTATCAATCTGAACAATCATTGCCTTTAAGTTGTGGCATAAGTGGTTATTTTTCCTTAACCCTCCTTATATTCACAGCATAAGCATAGATTACTTTTATCACCCGTGGTAGGTGGTAGAGTAGCTACTATTGATGCCCCACACAAATTCCATGTATCAAGCCAGTACACCTACTCACCTCCCTGCCTCCCTGTTGCTAACAGCTCACAGCCACCTTCTCCAGAAAATCATCTTCCCCCCAATGGGACCCTCCTTGCCTTGAGCATCGTGCTCACCATCCATTTTACTACCCTAGTGACCAACTGAGATGGGATTTCACCAGGCTGCCCCCTTGCTTCCAGGTTTGGACCAACGCTCCAGAGCCCCTGTGGGAGCAGACTGAGCCCACACCTTTGCTAGCTCCTTCTTCTTCCCCATCCCATTTCCCTCTCCCCCTTCTAAAAGCACCTGCACCATAAATTCCTTGCACAAGAATCCCAGGCTCGCGCTCTGCTCTTAGGAAACCCAGCTTAAGATGGGGAGGGGGGGATTTTTGTTTTTCAAAATCCCAGCATAGACTCTGTTGAAGAATTACTGTTGGGTGTATAGCTTTTAGTCTGCCATTCAATTTATTCGTGCTATGAAACAACTACTTTACTATTCAGATTTCCATGCCTCCTTCTTGAAATAAAAGATCATTTCATTTTGGGAGTGGCAAATTCAGATTCTCCTGGGACCAGGCAGTTAATGTCAATGTATGAGTCCATCCCAGTGGTGACCAAGGTAAACTGGAGAGCAATTGCCTCGTCCAACAGGGATGGCCACTGTATTAGTCAGCCAAAGGGGTGCTAATGTGAAATACCAAAAATGGGTCGGTCTGTATAAAGGGTATTTATCTGGGGTAGAAGTCCACAGTTACCAGGCCATAAAGCGTTAAGTTTCTTCTCTCACCAAAATCCATTGTCACGTGTTGGAGCAAGACAGCTGCCGACGTTTGCCAGGGTTCAGGCTTCTTGGGTTCCTCTCTTCCTGGGGCTGCGTTTCTGTCTCCGGGCTTAGCTCCTTTGGTTCCTTCACAAGGTCAGCTATAGACTGTCAGACGAACGGCTCACTTCTCCTGGGGCCTTCTCTCCAATATCAAAACTGCTTCTCAAAAACTGCTTCAAGTCTGTTCTTTGCCTTGCCTTTTATATTCAATTCCCCACCCACCAAGGGGTGGGGCTCAACACCCTACTGACGTGGTCCAGGCAACGCCCTAATCATAACTTAATCATGCCCAGATTAACAGATCAGTTTACAAGCATGACCCAATTATATTTTTGGAATTTATAATTACATCAAACTGCCCAACTGCAACAGCCACCGACTGTCGCCACACCAGAGTGTGTGGGCGGCGAGTAACTAGGTCTTTTGATGTTTTAGGACATTGAAGAAATTCAGATATTTATGTGAAATCTCCTGATTTTCTTTCAACGTTGGCTCAGATTCTTCTTAAAATCCTGTACGAGCCAAATAAAACATGTCTGTGGCTGAATTTGACCCATGAGCTGTCATCCCGAGTCCTTTGCTTACTTGAACAAGTTGGGAAAAAGAAAAAAAAAAATACCCTTCTCCACTAACACCCACGAGCATGCTGATAAGGGGGATATTCCTTTGGCATCGTTTCATGTTGTTAACCCCAAACCAGGCTAGAAACACCAAAGAATCTAGTGAAAGCCTGGTCCATGTAAGGGAAATTCAAAACTCAAACTCCATCTCACTTGTCAGTTTCTGGGGTGCCTTTTGGGGCCTCCTCTGGTCTCCACGAGGCCGGCTGCTTTTTGACAATGTATTTCTCCACAACCACCCTGAGATGCCTCTAGGTTTTTCAAAGAGAAGGGAAACAGACTCATTCTTATTTCCTGATTTTAAATTTGGGAAATACTCAAGAGTTCCCACACAATTTCCTTAAAGTGTTTTTTGGGATCAGACTTTCCAATCCTACTCTAAAACTAGGATTCTTTCATGACAAAAGCTCAGCTCCCTTATTTGGAGGCCAGGAGGATGGGGGAAGCCATAACCCACCCCCACAGGCAGCCCCTCCCTACCCCTACCCCCACCCCCCACCCCACACATGAAGGTTACTTTGCCCAAAGTAGTCAAAAATGCCTTAGGTGAGGGGATTTTGCCATTTCCTTAGGACGCAGTGGCACCGTATAATCAGCTGGACTGTGAGGGCATTTTCCTTTGCTCAGTTTCATCCCATTACATGTAGTTATATCCCTCAGAGTTTGGAGACCACCCAGGACCATCACCTTTCTCCTAGTGCTTCTAACCTTTCAATTATTTGGAGGCAGTTTTTATATCAATCCAGCTTTGACCAAATGGTGCTTTTAACAGCCTAAGCATATTCAACTCTTTTGCTAGTTCTTTCTGCCTTCATCTGCTCAGAATATCGCCAAGAGGTCCTTTAGCCAGGCACTGAGCTAGGCTTTTGCCGTATCATGGCTGTCACCTTCTAGCTCCTTGGCCCATCTTTCCATGCCTACAAGACTCCAAAGCTACCCTGGGACTTGGAATCTTCCAGTATCCTTAGAGAGTCACATTAGGAGGAGTCGGGGCCAGAAGACAAGGAAAATGCTCTCTCCAAGCCCAGATGAGCTCAGGCAAGATTAGCCCAGTGTAAGTGGTAACAGCAACTGACTCCTGAGGTAGTTTTAGAATGAAATGAGATGGTACAGAAGAAGTGCTAAGTGCAGAACCAGGCACATGGTAGATGCCAAGTCAATGTCAGCCGTGACATTGTCAATGGCCACAGTGATGTGGGAAGACTGGATTCAATACCTCAAGGCACAGAGAAGTCCTAGAACATAAATAAATAGGTTAACATATAGCAAACCAGGAAAAAAGGAAGGAAGGGAGGGAGGGAGGGAGGGAGGGAGGGAGGGAGGGAGAGAAAGAGGAAAAACATTTAACCAGAATACTCTTGCCCTGAACAATGGTTCATTGGACCATTTGACAAGTATTTATTGAGCATCTTCTTCCCTGAAAATATGATTTTTGAGTGGAGACTTGAAGGAATAAAATAACACGCCAGGCAGATACCTGGCAAAGGGCAGTCAAGGTAGCTGGAATAGCAAGTGTGAAGACACTTAGACAGGAGCAAGCTTGGTGTGCTCGACCAAAACTGAGTTGGCCAGTGGACTAGAGAGTAGTGAGGGAGGAAGAGAGAAGGAACTGAAGACAGAGAGGACATGGGGTGCCGTTGTATAAGTCAGAGGAGGAATTTTGTTTTTTACTCTGAGTAAAATGGGAGGCAGAGACATGACATACCTGATGTACATTCTAAAGGGTCATTCTGGCCATTGTGTTGAGAATAGACTAAAGGGAGGACCGAGTTTAAGCAGGAAGAACTGGTACAAGGCTACTGAGAAATCCGCGGGAGATATAGTGGCCTGGACCAGTGAGGTGGCTGTGGTGACAGTGAGAAACGGTGGCTTCTGGGATGCATACTACATAGAGTCCACATGATCTGTTGACAGACTGAGCAAATAGAGTCATGGAGGGTTGAATTATGTACCCCATCAAGCACATGCTCTTAATCTTAATCGCAACCCTGTGGGTGTGGACCCCATTATAAATAAGACCTTTAGAAGATGCTATTTTTTAGTTAAGGTGTGGCCAACTGAACCAGGGTGGGCCTTCATCCAGATTATCAGAGGCCTTATAAAGAGAACCCGGAAGTCACCAGAGCCATGGGACAGAAGGCAGAGATACAAGCCAAAGAAACCCAAGGGCCACCAGCAGCTGGCCCCACATGCTTCAGTCTTCTGAGAGGAAGCAAGCAATGCCCATATCTTAATTTCAGACTTCTTCTAGCCTCAAAACTGTGAGCCAATAAATTCCTGTTATTTAAGCCTGTTGGGTGATATTCGTCAGAGCAGCCTGGCAAACTGAGACAGGAGTGAAAGAAGTCGAGACGCCTCCATGGTTTGAGGCCTGAGCAATCAGAGTGATGGAACGTCCATCCACCAAGATGGAAAGACCACAAGAGGAGTGGGGATTATTGGGGATGGGGGGTGTGAATAACAGAGGTTCAATTTTGGGTGATCATTCTTATACATCTTAATGAAGACAGTGAGTTGACAGTTGGGTATAAAGGATTGGAGTTCAGGGTGAAGGCCCTGGCTGGAGATGGAAATATTTTCAATTCATCAAGGTAAAGATGGATTCTAGAGGCATGGGATTGAGTGGGATCGCCTAGGGAGACAATGCAGAAGGAGAAAAAATAGATGTCCAAGTCAAATACATTGTCATCTGGTGGCACCAGGAGGCCATTTAAATACCAGTTGATGCAAAAAGAAGTCTTTTCTAACAAACCCACAGCCAAAGAGCCAAAGGCATCTATTTGAAAAATACATTCCCATGAACACACACCAGAAAGTAAGGTCTTGAGAAACTTAGCCCTGAAGAATGTACACACAACGTTTCTTTTTTTCCTCTCCATATTTATTTCATGATGTTACACCAGCTGTAAACTTCACAGCCCAGTTCATGACTGCTACATTTTATTCACTCCCCTCCCTGCCAGGCTAACATTCTTAAACAGCCACTGTTCAGCCTTAGAAGATATCCAAAAATTCTATATTACAATATTTCATCATTTGAGGATCTGCCAGAAGAGCTCTAGTGTAGATCTACTTGGGTCAGCTGGGGAATCCTCAAAGTTATGGGGTAGAGCTATGGCATGGTGCCTCCTTGCTTTCTTGAGTTGTGCTAACAGAATAAAGGATATTTATTTAACTAGTCTCTAGTGGGTGTATGTATCAGTCAGCTTTTGCAACAATATTGCTGTAAAACAAAATACCCCCAAATCAGTGGTTACAACAATAAAAATTTGTTTCCAGGTCATAGGTCAGCAGTGGGCTGGGGTATTACTGGTCTCCGCTGAACTTTATGCTGGGTTTGACTCCAGGCTGCAGGTTTGGTTTGGGTTTCTTCCTCATATTTCCTTTTCTTCTGGAAGGAGCAGACTATCCAGGGCATGTTTTCTTGGTTACGTTAAAAGCATAAGAAAACAGGCGCCATCACACAAGGACATTTTGATTTTTTTTGCTTGTATCATATCCATTAACACCCCATTGGTCAAAGCAAGTCATGTGGCCAAACCCAACATCCCTGGGACAAGAAAATATCTTCCACCTTTAGTGGGAAGAAAAAGGAAATAAATACAGGGAGGGCTACAAAGATTAGGAACAACTATGCCATCCACCATACGGTCTTTTCTTGGACTTTTTAGAGCAATTCCACACAATATCAAGCATTCCCCAAACATATCCAGGCATCCATACATTTCCTAAGTCAGTAATAAGTACATGGAACTGGGAACACTGTTCTTTGGAGGCAGAGCATTTGCCTTGAACATGACTTGCTGTAACACGAAGAACGTTTGTGGGGTTGAACAAGCAATGATGTTTCCAGACAAAAGAGCTAGGTTAGAGAGGCAGACGAATTGCTAAGGGGACAGCTGTATTTCTGTAGAGGGTTGTAGAGTCAGCTCGTTTAAGTGAAACAGGAGAACCACTCAAGGTATCCTTTTCTTGTTATTAATATAAATTTTTCTCACCCAGGATTTACAAATAGGGAGCATAATGAAATTGGCCCTAGACACTTCACACCCAAGTGCCTTGCTAATTTGACCTTCTAACCACAGGATTAGCAAGAACCATTTACTCTGGCAAGTTCTGCAAATTCTTCCGGTTTCATAATTCAATCAACGATAATAGTAAATGGAATGAGAGGCTGCTCATGGGAAAGCCAAATGCAGGGAGGAAACACAAATACAGGGGAACCAAAGACTTAAATTCTGTATATGTCTTAGATAGGTTTGGCAGGGAACCAATTAGAAAAAATTCCTTCCCCTCTTTAGCTGGCCTATTTCCACATCTCAAAAGCATTGTGTAGTTGGGTTCAACTCTGCAGCTTTTTATCACAAAAGACCCAGCCAAAGGGATATCCCAGATGCAAAATGGAAGTTTCTGACATAGGTGTGTGAGGAAACTAGTTGGTGGCTCCCTGGGTCCTGGGATCTCTTGTGCCCGGACGAAAAGACTTCAAGGAACCCACCAGTCAATCATTTCTGAGAATGATGTTCAAATCAAGGTCAGCCTGTTGGGTGTTAGGATGGTTAAGAGAATGTGCTTCTCAGAGAAACCTGGGTCCAAATCCTGACTCTCCAAGAATCCTTCTAGTTTCCAATCACCCTTGCTTATTGGAACTAAAAATAACAAAATAGATATCATCTTCATAAGTGCTAAAGATAGACAGGTGTTCCATCCTACCTACCTGTGCAAACCTATCCACATCTATCCAAAGAAAGCCCCTGGAGGCTGTCGGGAGCAGCATGCCTGCAGGCAGGTGAGCCAGGAGCAGAAATGAAACACGAAGCTCAGATGCCAAGCAGTGCAGCCAAAGGGTTGGGGAAGAGGGCCCACTGCCCTGGGCCTCCCACCCATTGGTGGCTCTCCTCTGGCTACTCGACTCCCTTCTCCCTGTCTTGAGGAGTTCAGGGGCTTACCCAGAGCCCAGATTCTCTTTTCTAGACTCTAGGTACTCGGAATCCCAGGTTTCTCTGCCCAAATGGCCCCAAACCTGTGGCCCCATCCAGGGCCTGTATGGCCTCTTTCTTTCATCCACCCTCCCCAGGGTAAACTGTGCCTCTGGAGTGTGCAGTTCCAGGCCCAGGAAGAAGCCAAGAGGTGGCTGTTTGCAGGATGTGTGGGCAGAGCTTGGATGTGCAGTCTAGGGAGTTCGCAGGCACACCTCAAAGCCCTTAGCAGGGCAGAGCAGAGCTGGATGTGAAGTGAAGCCATGCAGGGGGCCGAGGCCCAGCTCTCCCCACTAGTGGGACTCCTAAGAATCCAAGCACTCTAAATTCAAATCTGCCCTCCCAGGTCGTTAGGAAGTATATTTGCCCAGACAGGAGGCTAAGATCTTTATTTAATCATTCATTAGCTTCCTTTATAAACTAAATATTTAGACCTATGGTAGGTGGGCCTCCATTTATCCTCTTGCTCCAAGGCCCACAAATGTCAAGGGCAGGCCTGAGACCTAGTAAACCCCAGGGACTCAGTGAATAGTAACTGGACTCTGGCATTTCTTCTATTTATTAACTTAGAAAGCACTGGTTAGGCCTGCTAGGAGATTTACACAGATGCAGGATGGCAGACCAGGAAGTTTGGTGGATGGTTCCCTCCACCAGAAAAATGAATGCCAGGAAACGGGATTGGAATTGACTGGGTGGGAAGCCCAGAGCCAGACTGGACATATAGGACAATCAAGGAGTGCCAGACGAAGGGAGAGGCTACTGAGAGTTCAGCTTTTGTAAGTGTAAGCACAAACCAGCAACCAGTCCCCATCCCATTCCTGGTTTGTTGAATAGGGAAGGTGGGTAAATAAAGTTTAAAAAAAAAAAATCTCTGGCTTTGGAACCCACCGCTAGTTCACCCAAACCCCAAACATCACTGCAACCCCCTGGAACACTGAAGACAGCCATGAAACAAAAGGCAGGCTCACATTTTGCTTACTAATTTGGATGATGGCAAATGGCCCAGAGAGTTTCCAGAATCTCTGGGCTTGCTCCCCACACTAGATCAGGGCCCGATTGAGACACTGTGGCAGATGACATTTTCCAAAAATGGCCCCAACAATATTTCTCACCCCACATGCTCTTACAGGACCTTGTCATTTTGCCATCAGAGCTGGAGTCCATGCTCCTCCCCTGAAGCCTGGACAGGCCTCCGTTACTCCCCAACTGAGAGAGTACTGCAGAAGTGGCACCACGTGATTGCCTAGGCTAGACCATAAAGGATGACAGGGCGTCTTTGGGCTTTCTGTTCTGGGAACACACCCCTTAGAAGCCCTGAGCCACTATGTAAGATGTCCCACTATTCTGAAGTTTCCCTGCTGGAGAGGTCAGGTTGCAGACAGCATGAAAAGCTAGGAGAGATGCCTGAGGAAGAGCCCCTCCCCCTTAAGGAGCTGTTCCATAACCTAATAATGAGTGCTCAGGAGAGTTGCAAAGGTGGGGGCCAGGGCCAGAACTGAAGGGTCCCGGCGATGGTTAGTTTTCATGTCATCTGGACTAGGTGATGCAGATGTAAGTGTGGTACCCAGTTACTTACTCAAACGCTGATCTAGGTGCTCCTGTGAAGGTATTTTGTAGATGTGGTTAACTTCTACAATTGGGTGACTTTAAGGAAGGATCACCTTTGATAATGTGGTGGGCCTCATCCAATCACTTGAAGTCTTTCAGAGCAAGAACTGAGGTTTCTCCAAGATGAGGAAATTCTGCCTCCAGACCCCAACATCATCTCCTGCCTCAGTTTCCAGTCTGCCAATGTGTCCCACTGATTTCAGACTTGCCTGCCTCCAAACTCACAAGAACCAATTCCTTAAAATCTCTATCTCATTCTATCTCTCTATCTCTCTATATCTGTGTGTGTATACGATATATACAAATACATGTATCTATTGATTATCTATCTAGGATATATCCTATTGGTTCTGTTTCTCTGGAGAACCCTGACTGATACACAGTCAAAGTAAGATTTTTTCATACTTACAGATACTGATTTATACATATTGGCTCTGAAAGAGTTGTTCTCAAGTTTGTGGAACTGGTAGCCAGTTCCACAAATGAGCAGGTGAGGTAGAGATCTTTTCTTACGGCTTTTTGTAGCTACTGAATTATTACGATGCCCAATTGGCTACTAAAAGGTACCGTTCATCATGAATCTGGTACCAGAACCCCAAATGGGCTCCCCGTCTGCCCAGAGTGAGCTCTAGGTCATGCTGCGTCAGCCGATTCCTCCAGCAGGCCATTGTGGACTTCAAACCAGAAACTTCACACAAGGGCTAGCCTGGCAAGTCCTCCAGTGTCTCAGAATTGGTTCTGCGAGTCTAAAGACCGGTCACGCACAGAGGATCAAAGCCCAGCCCCTCCTAGATTTGGGGAGGCTAGAAGGAGTTACGTATATGAAAATACTGGCAACAAGTCAAGCACATGCAGGTCAGAGCTCTTTGGGGGAAAGGAAAAACATCCATTTGGATCTTTTTTTTTTTTTAATGCCGCTTTTTACAGGACACATCTGTTCGGCCATCACCCATGCATGCTCTTTGGGCCAGGAGTTGTGTGGTCTCGGGCAAGAATCACAAATTCGAGGGCCGACAGGGGCCACGTCAGAGACGTGTGAATGCAGCAGGCTGGAAGGGGCCTGGGATGAATTGGAGTTACAGGCGCCTTCCAAAAAGGGCTTGGTAAGCTGACAGCCACCAAGTGGGAATGTCAACCCAGTGTTGCCAGATCTTCACATCCACCCCTGCCCCCTACCAGGAAACCAGAAACTCACATTTTTGCATAGAAGCTCCCTATTTTTAAATATTGGCAACTATAAAGAAATAATAGGGTCACACCCAAACTCCTAGGGCCTTTCCACACTTCACTGAGCAAGCTGCCTTCCAGCTGCCAGTGTCTGCATCTCTGGGCCTGAGCATTTTTCTGAAGCACTGGAAGGCCTCGTTGTCAGCATGAAGAGGCTGGAATTTCAGGGAATCAATACCCACCAAGAGCAGCCTCCATAACTAGTAACTCTCACCCCAACCTGGAATAACTCTGAGGCCTGTGTTCTAATGATTCCCAGACTCCCCCTACCCGACTCCCACTCTCTGGGATTGAGTTCTATCTCTAGCACATCTAATCACTAACTCTTTTTTTTTTTAGATTTATTTTATTTATTTCTCCCCCGTTGTTTGCACTCACTGCCTGCTCTCTGTGTGTTCGTTGCATGCTTGTCTTCTTTTTAGGAGGCACCAGGAACTGAACCAAGGACCTCCCATGTGAGAGGGAGGTACCCAATGGCTTGAGCCAACTCCATTCCCTGCTTGCTGTGTCTCTCATTGTGTTTCCTTGTGTCTCTTCATTGCATCATCTCATTGCATCATCTTGTTGTGTCAGCTCACCATGCCAACCTGTCATGTCAGTTCGCTGTCTTATCTTTTTTAGGAGGCACCAGGAACCGAACTCAGGACCTCCCATGTGGTAGGCAGGTGCCCAACTACTTGAGCCACATCTGCTTCCCAACTCTTTTTTTCATAAGATTTTGTTGAAGTATATCAAACATAAATGCACATACATAAACAGAAAGTGTATAATAAAAATTGTGAACTTACAAAACAAACACACATATCATCATACAGGGTTTCCATACATCACCCCATCACCAACACCTTGAATTGTTGTGAAATATTTGATATGAACTATGAACTAACTGTAGCCCATATCTTACATTTGGTGTATTTTTCTCCCAACCCACCTGATTGTTAACACCCTATATTAGTATTATATATTTGTTATCGTTCATGAGAGAACCTTCTCATATTTTTCTGTTAACCACAATCCATCCCACCACAGAATTCCCTGTGTTATACAGCCCCATGCATTGTACAGCCCATTCAAAGTATATACCCAGTAGTTCTCATTTTCATCAAAGTTGTGCTGTCATCACCTCAGTCAATTTTTGAACATTTTCATTGCTCCAAAAGTAAAAATCCCCTATTGTTGTCCCTTACAATTGACATACTATCTTCTTTCCCATTGCTGCTAAAATATTACAATATTACTGTTAACTATTGCCCATAAATAACATTAGTTGTAATTTTCCCATGCATCACTATATTGTTAACACACTGTAAAAGAACATTCTTGTATTTATACTATTAACCACAATCTTCATCAACCATGAAAATCATTGTTATACATTTCCTAGATTATTCTCTAGCTTCTTTTCAAGATCATTAACTCTTAATGTCTTCCATCCTTTCCCTCTCTTACATTCCACCTCCCTACTGGCATCCTCTAGGATCACCTCCTATATAATCTGTGTGCATTTGAATCCTTGTCTCATAAACGAATTCCAGACTTTTTAAGGGCATAGGGTCACTGTATGGAATTGTACATCATATTCATTTTTCAAGGGCACTCATGAGGGGTACATGGAAGCTAAAATCCAGCCAATCTCCTTCTACCCAAGCCTACACCTTAGCATGGGGTTGAGTCAGAGGACAGGGTACCTTTCTGAAAGTCACACATAGATGTCAGATGTACTAGCAGGAGTCTTGAAAACTGGATTTCATCAAAGCTAAAAAATTTGCACTTCAAAATACGCTATCAAGAGAGTGAAAAGACAATCCACAGAATGGGAAAAAATATTTGTCAATCATATATCTGATATGGATCTGGTATCCAGATATATAAAGAACCCCTACAACTCAACCAACCCAAAGCAAAAAGAAAGACAAAGATCCAATTTAAAAATGGGCAAAGATTTGAATAAAAATTATCCAAAGAAGATATGTAAGTGGCTAACAAACACATGAAAAGATGTTCAAGGTCATTAGCAATTAAGGAAATGCAAATTGAAACCACAAGACACCATTTCACAACCACCAGTTTGGCCATAATTAAAAAAAAAAAAAATACAGAAAAGAAACAAGTATTGATAAGGATGTAGAGAAACATTGAAACATTGCTGGTGGGAATGTAAAACAATGCAGTCACTGTGGAAAACTCTTTGCTGGTTTCTCAAGATGTTAAATAGAATTTTCAATGATCCACTAATTTCACTTCTAGGTATATACCCAAAAGAATTGAAAACAAGTATTCAAGCAAATTACTTGTACACAAATGTTCATAGCAGCACTGTTCACAGTTGCTAAAAGGTAGAAACAACCCAAATGTGGTATATACATATAATGGGATAATATTTGGCAATAAAATGAAGTATTGATATATGCTACAACATGGATGAACCTTGAAAACCTCATGCTGAGTGGAAGAAGCCAGACACAAAATGTCACATGTTGTATAATTCCATTTATATGAAATGTCCAAAATGGGAAAATTCATAGAGACAGAAAGCAAATTAGTGGTTTCCATGGGCTGAGGGGAAGAGGAAATAAGGAGTTACTGCTTAACAGGTACAAGGTTTCTTTTTGTTGAGATGGAAATGTCTTCAAACTAGATAGAGGTGATGGTTTCACAACATTATGAAGGTACTAAATACCCCTGAATTGTTCATTTTTTAAAAATGGTCAATGGTTAATTTTATGTTATATGAATTTTACTTTGATAAAAAATTAAAAAGAGTGAGTTCAAGGCCTTTGGTCTGACAGATTAAAAGGCTAGAGTTGTTGTCACTTAAATGGGGCAGCTACAGAAAGAAGAGGGGAAGATTAGGAGTTTACTTTTGGACATATTTGAATTTGAAATCTCTGCTAGATGTTGTCTTAGTTTGCCTGAACTTCTATCACAAATATCACAAGCAGGTTTGGCTTAAACAATAGGAATTCCTTGGCTCACAGTTTTGAGGCTAGAAGAAGTCCAAAATCTAGATATTCTTGGGGTTCCTTGGCTTTTCCTTCACATGGCAATGGCCTCACCTTTCTCTTTCAGGTTCCCACTGACTTCCTGCTTCTGGCTCCTTCCATGGCTTTCTCTTAATAAGGCCTCAGTAATCCCATTAAGATCCACCCTCATTCAGTTGGACCACAACTTAACTAAAAATAACATCTTCGAAAGGTCCTATTCACATCCACAGGAATGTGGATTAAGATTAAGAACACGTCTAAATTGGAGTACATGATTCAATCGACCACAGATGTCCAAGAAGAAATCTTGAGTAGGAACTTGAATATAAAATCTGGACTTGAGAAAGAAATATAAATTAAGAATCTCTGCAATCTAGGGATGGTATTTGAAGCCATGAAACTGAGTGAGGTCATCAAAGGAGTGAGTATCTATAGAGGAGAAATGAGGGCTAAGGCCTGAGATGCAGAACACTTTAGTGTGGACAAGTTGGCAAGAAAAGAAAGAGTAGGCAAATGAGGCTGAGAAGGAACTGCCAGTGAGGTAGGAGGACAACCAAGAGATTGTGCCAACCTGAAGACAAGTGAAGAAAATGTGTTAAAGAGGAAGGCATGATCAACTGCATCGAACATTTCTGAATGATCCAGAAAGACGAAGACATTGGAGAATTGACCCAAGGAATGAGTGTATCATTTCAGATATCACAAAGTGGAAAAGGTATTTTTTTTTCTATGTTCCTTTTGGTTGGGAAGACAAGTAGGCTATGAGGCAAGGGATAGTACCTGACTCTTCTCCTAAGATATGTTTAGTTATCTATTGCTGTGTAACAATTTACCCCAAAACTTAGTGATGTGACAAAACAAAGTTTATTCTCTCACAGTTTCTAAGAGTCGCAAATCTGGGCATGGCTTTGCTGGATCCTCTGCTTCAGGGTCTCCCACAGGCTGTAATCAAGGTGTCAGCCAGGGCTGTGGTCTCATCTGGAGGTTCACCTGGGGAAGGGTCTGTTCCTCACAGACTATTGGATTGAGCACTTCAGTTTCCCACTGGCTGTTGGCCAGAGGCCACTCTCAGTTCCTTGCCACATGGGCCTCTCCATAGGGCAGCTCAAAATATGGCAGCTGGCTTTCTCAGCATGAGCAGCAACGGGGCCAGAGAGAGTGCCAGTAAGAGAAAGAGAGCCAGCAAGACAGAAGCCACAGTGTTTTTGTCACTTAATCATGGAGGTGACATCCCATCACTTTTCCATTTGTTAGAAGCAAGTCATTAGGACCAGTCCATACTCAAGGGCAAGGGATTGCACAAGGGTATGAATACCAAGAGGAGAGATCATTGGGAACCATGTCAGAAGCTGCCTGCCATAAGCTAGACCAGGGTTTAAAAATAGGTGAAAACAAGTTAACTCCAAGTTGACATTTTGCCAGTCCACATTAATCAAGGAAAAACAAGTAAAATAATTCCACTCAGGGTATGAATGCATTGATGAAGCTCTTTGACACTCCTTTCTATGTTGATCCAGGTCTTATGCCAAAAAACTTACCAGAAAAATATCTCTATCCTGCCAGTTGTTTTATTTAATTTAGGGAATTGATATTCATTGTAAACTCCACAGCTAACCTGAAAACTATTGAGTGTAAGGACTAACTTTTCTTACAACACTCAACACCAGCACATTGCCTTGCATGTGGTTGGCATACATGAGGACACATTTTCAGTGTGATAATTCAAAAAAAAAAATATATTGGGAAGGGGGGATAAAATTATTGAAGAAGAGCTAGATTGTGCCATCCCTGTGATTCTGTTTCTATTTGAAGCTAGTCACACAACCTCTGTGTTCTTCCGTTCCACTTATATAAAATGCAAGTATCAATGCCCAACCCCCAGAATTGTTGAATTGGTTAAAGGCAATACGATATGTAAAGGTACTGCGCATGGTATTTGGGCATCTGGCCCATCCTAACTGCTCAAGCAATAAGGGTTATCATTATTACTGCTATTTTTATGAGCATAAACCAGAGTAATTGAAGGAATTTGTGTCTATAGAAGGAAAGTGATAATTAAATAAACAATTGTGTAAGGTGCTGTACATAATATCTGACTCATAGTACATGCTCCATAACAGGCATTGTCTATAAAATAATTACTACCCTTATTTTTGTAGTGAAAGCCATCATTACTGAAGAAATCTGCACGTATGCATTCTCATTTATTCTGTTAAATCAAATCTTTAGTCAGGTTTTGCCAGAGAAACAGAACCAACAGGATATTATAGAGAGAAAGGGAAGGGCAGGGAGATTACAGGAATTGGCTCACATGACCTTGGGGATTGGCAACTCCAAATTCCATAGGGCAGGCCACAAATTGGAAACTCCAATGACGATAAAGTTGTGTTCTCCAGAAGATGCTGGCTGGCTGAAGAAGATGCAGTTCTTCTTTTCTGGCTTCTGAAATCCTCAGTTCTTGCTTTAAGACTTCCAACTGATTGGATAAGGAGATTCCCTTCATTACTGAGGGCAATCTCCTTTGTTGATTGTAGATGCAATCAAGCTGACTACAAAATCCATCTACAAAATACCCTCCCACTAATAATCAGGCCAGTGCTTGCCTGTCCAAACAACTGAACTGAGCACCATAACCCAGTCAAGTTGACACATGAAATTAACCATCACAATATCCATTCTTCAAAGCAGTCCTCAGAACACCTCCTCTTGGTATGCTTCTAAATTGGCCATATCCAGTTTCAGCATTTTAAATAAAACTTTAACTGTCATTTATCTGAGTAAGCAAAGTTTGTCATGTTATTTTATGTACCCACATGCCCAGACTGAATATCAGTTTTAATTTCCCAATTTGGTCATTGTCCTGTGGTTATATAAGAGAATGTACTTATTCTAAGGAAATGCACACCAAACTTAATGAAATAAAGGAGCATCACGTCTGCAACGTGCTTTTACTCTTAAAGGATTCACAAAAAGAATGTCTCTGTAAGTTTTATTCTTGGGTCTTTTTTTTTCTTGGCGTGTCCTTTATTCCCCATTTGGTTGTGTCACCTCAAGAGTTGTGTTGTGTGTTTTCCTCCTTCTGCATGTCGCCCAAGATGTTCTGCATCGGATCTTGCTCCACTCAAGCACATAAAGCTCCAGACACAATACCCCATGAGCCCTGAGGAAGGGCTGCGGGGAGGGCAGGAGGTGAAGAAAGCAATGGAAGCATACAACTGGAAGGGCAATGGCAAGCTGCTGGGGAACATTCCATTTTACAGAGTGTGTCTGGAGCCGTTGGTCACAGCTACTCCTCACCACAAAGCCACCCACATCACTGAACAGATACACAACAGAGATTTGAACTCAGGCCACTCTATGAGGTGCAGTCACTCCATGTGAAGGGGAACATTTGCAAAGGACGCTGGGCCAAAGAAGGGGGAGGAGCCTTGAGGCAGCACAGTTCAGTCAGGAGCTCTGTGACTCTGGGCAATTAGCTTAACCTCTCTGGGCTTCTCAGTTGTCACAACAGCTAACACTGTGTGGTGAGCATTTTCTTTGTTTTGCATATATTATCTAATATCACAGTTGCCTAAAGGCAGGCGCTATCATTGTACGTATTTTACCAATGAGGAAATGGAGACACAAGGAGGGGGATGTATTCATCAGCCCAAAGGGGTGTTGATGCAAAGTACCAGAAATCTGTTCGCTTTTATAAAGGGTATTTATTTGGGGTAAAAGCTTAGTTATAAGGCCCTAGAGAGTCCAAGTCAAGGTACCATAAGAAGTACTTCCTCACCAAAGTCTGTTGCCACGTGTTGAAGCAAGATGGTTGCTGATCTCTGTGAGGGTTCAGCCCTCCTCTTCCTCTTAAGGCTCTGTGGGTCCA
>JAQZBX010031734.1:0-26181 GCA_029593785.1 Cabassous unicinctus
AGACTTGCTGCAGATATTAAAGGCAAACATTTCTTTTAAAGACGGGGAAACAATTTTGCAATTGGGAGAACAGCTCCCTCAATTAATTATGTTAACTGTCCCTATCTCAGAAGAATATATTCTATTTGAACAAGAGCCCAAGGGGGCTATAGGAGAAGGCTATATCCAGGAACTACTTACTAAAATCCCAGGGGTCTGGGCAGAGAGCAACCCACCAGGATTGGCTTTGCATCAACCTCCTATCATTATGCAACTCATAAGTACTGCTCTCCCCATCCAAGTCAAGCAGTACCCTATACCTCAGAAAGCAAGGGAAGGCATAATGAAATATATCAAGAGATTAAGAGAAGTGGGGATACTGACTCCCTGCCAATCACCCTGGAATACCCCACTTCTACCAGTAAAAAAGCCAGGGACCGAAGATTATAGACCAGTACAGGAACTAAGAGACGTCAATAAGAGGGTTGAAACTATTCACCCCACTGTGCCTAACCCTTATACCCTTCTGAGCTCTCTGCCTCCAGGATGGACTTTCTATTCTGTACTGGACCTGAAAGATGTCTTCTTCACCTTACCGTTGGCACCTCAGAGCCAACTCATCTTCACCTTTGAATGGATGGACCGCAAAGGGGGATTTTCAGGCCAGCTAACCTGGACTAGACTCCCACAAGGATTCAAGAACTCTCCAACCATCTTTGATGAAGCCCTGAGCCGAGACCTCCTGGGATTCAGGGAATCCCACCCTCAGGTAACTCTTTTGCAATATGTAGATGACCTCCTTCTTGCAGCAACATCAGAAGAGGATTGCCTAATCGCCACCAAGGAACTGCTCTCTGAACTAGCATGCCTTGGCTACCGGGTGTCCATGAAAAAGGCTCAGATCTGTGTGTGAAAGGCCAGATATTTGGGCTACCATCTGGAAGAAGGTAAGAGGACCCTATCTCTGGGATGGATAGAAGCTATCCTGAATATCCCAACTCCAACCACCAAGCGCCAGGTACGGGAAATTCTAGGGGCATTAGGCTACTGCAGGCTCTGGATACTCGGGTTTGCTGAAATTGCAAAACCCTTATACGCCTGCACAGGTGGACAAGACCCTAACTTTCATTGGACTCGAGAAGAAGAACAGGCCTTTATAGCACTCAAGCAAGACTTAGACTCAGCCCCTGCCTTAGCCCTACCCGACATCATGAAGCCTTTTCAGCTATTTGTAGCTGAAAAGAAGGGGATTGCCAAGGGTGTCCTCAATCAAACTTTAGGGCCTTGGAAACGCCCAGTGGCTTATCTCTCCTAACAACTAGACCCTGTAGCTGCAGGATGGCCATCATGCATGAGAGCGATAGCTGCAACCACCCTTCTTGTCAAGGAGGCACAGAAATTGACCTTGGGCCAGGACTTGCAGATTATCAGGGGCCACACCACTGAGGCCCTCCTTAGATCCCCACCTGACCATTGGATTTCGAATGCGCGCCTTACTCAATATCAGGTGCTGCTACTAAATTCTCCTCAAGTCACTTTCTCTAAGTCCATGGCTCTCAACCCAGCTACTCTGTTGCCAGATTCTAAATATAGAGAAATTGTCCATGATTGCCTGGACATTTTAGAGGCTATCACTGGGTCTAGGCCTGACCTTTGGGACACTCCCCTAGAAAACCCAGACTATGAGCTTTATACTGATGGAAGCAGTTATCTGAAAGATGGACTAAGATATGCAGGCACAGCGGTGACCACGGAAAATCAAGTACTCTGGTCACAGGCCTTGCCCCAAGGAACCTCCGCCCAGAAAGCAGAACTAATTGCTCTGACCCAGGCGCTTCACTGGGCAAAAAGGCAAGAAAGTCAACATCTATACTGACAGCCGACATGCATTTGCAACTGCCCTGGTACATGGAGCCCTCTACCAGGAAAGAGGACTTTTGACATCGGCTGGAAAAGAAATTAAAAATAAAGAAGAGATTTTAGCTCTTTTAGCAGCTATATTGCTACCTAAGGAGGTAGCCATTATTCATTGCAAAGGGCATGAGACCCAACCAAGTCGCACCAAGAAAGGGAATGACCTTGCAGACCTGACTGCAAAGCAGGTAGCATTGGAAGAAGCGAAACCATTTGAAATCTTGCCACTTCTTCCCCAACAAGCCCTACCTACTCCTCCTAGCTATAACCAAGAGGAACAAGAATTAGGACAAAAACTGAATTGCAACACTGAGGCTGGATCTTGGCAATGATTGCCCGACGGGCACCTACTGCTGCCAAGGGCATTAGGCATTGCCCTAGTTCCGGACCTCCATTATAGCACTCACCTTGGTACCTCGAAATTAATTGCTCTAATTAATAAACATTTCCATGTTCCAGATTTGAAGACCATCGCCAACTCAGAGGTAACCCGTTGCTCAGCATGCGCTCAGGTCAACCCAGGGCCCCCAATCTCTTGCAGTGTAGGGGTCCAAATCAGAGGCCATGAACCAGGAGAACATTGGGAATTAGATTATACTGAAATTGGAAAAAGCAAATATGGCTATAAATATCTCCTGGTCTTTGTAGATACTTACTCCGGATGGACTGAAGCTTTTGCCACCAAGGAGTAGACTGCCAATATAGTCGCCAGACACCTCCTGACAGGAATCCTCCCATGATTTGGCTTACCCTTGGCATTGGGGTCCGACAATGGCCCGGCTTTCATAGCCAAGATATCCAAAAGTCTAGCTGAGGTACTTAAAATAGACTGGAAATTACATTGTATTTACAGGCCCCAGAGCTCAGGACAGGTAGAGAGGATGAATAGAACTTTAAAGGAAACTTCAACTAAATTAAAACTGGAGACTGGAGAAAGTTGGGTAAGTCTTCTCCCTTTCACCTTACTAAGAACCAGATGTACCCCTTATTTGAAACATTTAACCCCTTTTGAAATAATCTATGGAAGACCACCTCCCGTAATCCCCAAGTTACACCTAGACCACCTGGGTGATTTAACTAACCAAGAGTTTCTCAAGTCCTTACAGGCTATCAACCTCATCCAGAAAGAAGCACGCCTTCTAGCCCAGCAGAGGAGACAACCAGAGGATGCTCAGCTTTCAACAATTAACATAGAGCCTGGGGATTGGGTTTGGACTAAGAAATTCAATAGAGAGACTTTAGAACCCACCTGGGAAGGACCCTTCCTTGTAATCCTCTCAACTCCAACAGCTGTTAAGGTAACAGAGAAACGCCACTGGTTACACCATACACAGGTAAAAAAGGCACACCCTGACCAGATCCCAAAGAAATGGGAGGTCAGACCAGATGGCAAGGACCCACTCCGACTCAGATTTGTTTCCTTCTAAGCCTTAGTCTACCTGCTACTTTTGCCTCCTCCACTCCCACCAAGTACCAATGGGTCCTAATTCAAACCAGAGATGGAAAGCATATAGCTACCAATGAGACTTATAGCACTGCCCAGGTAACCCTCACCACTGACTTTTCCCAGTTCTTTGATGACGACCTTTGCGACCATGAGCTTGGAGAGAGAGCCAGAATGGGAGCTCCTCATTATCCCTTGGCACGTTACTCTCTCACCGATGCCCAATTAAACGCCATAAAATGTGACAAGGGAAAAACCAGCCAGGTACTATGGCATACCCAGCACTATGCTTGTCCTGAATGCCTCACAGGACAGAGGAGGCAATGTGGGTCTATTGCTGATTACTATTGTAAAGCTTGCGGGTGCAAAACCTTAGCATTAGGATGGACTCCTGAAGGAGGAACTGACCCCAACTTAAATCTCCTCCGAAAAACTACTTTTAATCCACCCATGCAAAATTGGAAAGTCCATCCTAACTGTAATAACCAGACTTGCAACCACGTTACTCTGACCATTAAAAACCCCTCTGATCCCCAATGGGCTACTGGTAGAACTTGGGGTCTGCGCCTATATGCCTTCGGTCAAGACCCCGGAACTCTGTTCACTGTACAGAAACTTCCCTGGACTTCTAAGAATAAACCTACTAACTCTCAATCGGGGCTCCCAATTAAAAACCCTATTGGGCCTAACCCAATCCTGAACCCCTCATTGGCCCTAAACAACAAGATTAAGAATGTCACCTCCCAAAGAAATGTATCCATGCCTACTACCAGCCCTAACTCTTTCCAACTCCCGGCGCCATCGCACCCACTGAACTCCTTTAGTAATTCATTGCTAACTATGTTAGATGCTGTTTTCTCCCTTCTGAATGAAGCTCAGCCTGCCATCACCACTGAGTGTTGGCTCTGTGTCGATCTGGCACCACCATATTACGTAGGGATTGGTGTCAACCTGACGGGAGAAATTGACCCCCGGAACATCTCCTACACTGATAATGACAACTTTGGGACTGGTAACCTGTATGATTGTTCCTGCCAAAGAAAACTCACCCTCAGCAACCTCCAAGGACAAGGGGTCTGTTTCACCAGCGGAAGCTACTCCATAGACAACTCACCTTATAAGGACAAATGCCTAAACACTGTTCCCCTTACTGCTTCAGGATCCACTTGGAATTTAATCACCCTCAACGGTACCTGGTTTGCCTGCTTATCTGGTATCACCCACTGTATTGCCCCTAGTAATGCTTCTGACTTATGTATTGGTGTTTATATAATTCCCCAGGTTTACCTTTATGCTGGACCCTCAGGCACTGCCCACTTCCTAGCTCAGGATCAACATCTTAGACTGCAAAAAAGGACTCCAATTCTAATCCCTATCTTAGCCACCTTAGGGATTGCATGTTCAGCAGCCATAGGAGCTGTGGCCATGATTACCTCTGATATTGATATTAGAAAACTTTCAGCTACTTTCTCTGCTGATGTCGCTCTCCTTCAGACCCAAGTACAGTATCTTGAAAAACAAGTTGACTCCTTAGCAGAAGTAGCTATACAGAACAGAAGAGGAATAGATTTACTGTTTCTGAAACAGGGTGGCTTATGTGCCACCCTCGGAGAAGCCTGCTGTTTTTATGTAAACCATTCAGGAATTATTAAACAATCAATGCAAGAACTGCAAAAGAGACTCAGAGAGAGAGAACTAGAAGCACAATCCTCTGAGTCTTGGTTTCAGAGCCTTTTCAATTGGTCTCCATGGCTGACTACTTTAATTTCAGCCCTAGCAGGCCCTCTCATACTGTTACTTTTAGGTCTCACTTGCAGACCTATCATTATCAATAAGCTTGTAGCTTTTGTCAAGGACAGAGTCCAATCGGTCAAACTAATGGTATTAGCCCAACCCTACCAACACCTGCCAATGACTGGAGACCACTATGATGAGTCAATGATTTGACCCACTAAGAAGAAAAGTGGGGAATGTTGAACCCTAGATTAGCCTACCCATAGGCCTTCATGGCAACCAGAGTAACTTAGAGAAGAAAATTTTCCACTGTCCCCTAGGTGTCCTATCTAAAAAGCACACAAACTCCCTCCCTTGAGCAATCTTCCAAGGACAAGGACATCTCAACCCTGCAGCTGTGTCCCGGGCTATCAGGACGCCGCATACCAAGGGAGTTGTGCAGACACTAGCTAACCGCAAAGATCTGCTTCTGTACACCCTGCTTGCTTGCAAACTGCGTCGGCAACCCCCTATAAAAGGGAGCCATTTTAGAACCTCAGGGCTCCAGTTCTCTCATGCATGAGAAGTGCTGCAGACGCCCGTGGGTTTAGCTCAATAAATTCTATAAAATTGGTTAAGTCTGAGTGTGGTTGATCTCCTGGGTTATAACAATATTTACTACTTTTTAAAAGCACATAAGATATTAACCATGGGCCAGGCAATGTGGCAAGCACATAATATATATTAACTCATAATACTGTCCTAACATCTTCATAAGTTTGGAACCATGAATGGCATTTCATTGATAAAGAAAATGTGGGGCAGGAAGGTTTAAAAAGTTCATATTCAAATCCAAGAACTGGATTCCAGGATCTGCTCTTAAACAATGCACACTACCTTCTCTTTTATTTTAATTCTGTTAATAATCTGATTACCTGCTATGTTGGCTTCAGGTACATGGAAGATGACCACTTGAACCTTCAAACAGGGCTTTTCCAGAGAAAATAAGAACCACAAATGGATGAGCTCCAAGGACTTGGAAGAATGGGACCAAAGGAGATTAAAAATCAGGAGAGAGAGTTTCAGGAAAAATGATGGATTTGGGGCCTATTCAAGCCCCAAAGAACATCTAGAAGACCAGTCAGCTTTCAAAGTAATTTTTTCACAGCAGGGGAAGAGAAGTTACTTGTCTTCTCTTCTAAAAATATTAGATTACCACTCAGGGACACTTGGGTAGCTCTTTTTATATTTAACTGAACTCCAGTAATATTTAATATAACTAACATTTATTTAACATTTAGAGGTTGTAAACACTTTAAAGAGATTATTCTATTTGATCCTGATAATACATTTATAAATTCCCTTTAACTGAAAATCCATGCTTTGCTACAATGTATACTATAAGTAAGCTTTAAACTTGGAACTCTCTTCCTCAGACACTATGCTAAATCCTATAACTCATTCCTCCAAAATATGTGCACAAAATATGATACAAAACATCTTCATACAGAAAAACTATAAAGACCATGCTGTCAATGAGAATGACCAATTAGGATAATAATAAAAATGAGTTTTTGTTCAAATAATACAGCAATATAGGCCTTTCCTTTAGAGTCAGAAAAAGAAAAAGTGAGACTCCTAACAGATGTGTTTGATACTTAGGAAGTACAGAAAGAGAAGAAGCACAGTAAAGTCCAAAACATTAATATTTTCTCAGAAAATTTTATTTTTGTTTTGCCATTGCAAAGATAGTAAGTTTCACTACATGGTTTATGAAGATGCAAGAGTTTCATAGCATCCTGCTATGAAGAGTATTACCCAGAAAATGCATTACTAATGTGACTTTATTAACAGGCAAAAGATGTAAACATAATCAATAGCACTATTACTCAGAGTGTGTATAAATATCAATTACTTCAGATATATCTGGATAATTTGTTTAAAATGTAAATATAGCAATCCAACAATAATCCCACTATTAAGACTTTAAAACTGTGTTCTAAGAATCTCGATTTTAACAAGGACTCTGATTCTGAAAGCACATCAAAGATTGAGAACCAAATAGGAAATGTATAAATCTAAGTGGCATATTACAATAATGATAAATAATTTCTTACCTGAGTCTTTCTTTAAAGACCTGTAGACATCATCAAGCTACTTTTTAGGGGGCGGGGTTATAAAAGATATTTATTTGGGGTAAAACAAAAATACAGAATGCTTCAAGAATTTGCATGTCATTCTTGCACAGGGGCCAGCTAATCTTCTCTGAATCATTCTAATGTTAGTACATGCGCTGTCGAAGCGAGTACTGAAGCTACTTTTGATATTTAATGTCCACTTACCTTGAAGCCTAGAAATGATTTTTTTTCTCTTCATTGTTTAAACGATAAGATTATTTTTATATTGACATGATTATTGCACAGTTGAAGTCACCGTTTTACCCCAGAGCTTCCTCGTAGTATTTTTCACCTCTGCATTCCTGAGAGTGTAAATCAAGGGATTCAACATGGGAGTTATTCTTGTATAAAATAGCCACAGCTTTATCAGTGGGGAAGGTGGTCGCTGGATGTAGATTCACAAATATGCAGGGCTTGAAGAATAAGATGACCATGGTGATGTGAGAGATACAGGTGGGCAGGGCTTTGTTTCTCCCCTCCAAACTGTGAAGTTTCAAAGTGCACAGGATGACTACATAGGAGGCCATTAAGAAGAGCAAGTTTAACAGACAGATGCACACACCATTGGCAGCAAAAAAGAGACCAAGGATATGGGCATCCACACAGACAAATTTCAACAAAGGGTTCAAGTCACACATGAAGTGGTCTATGATATTTGGGCCACAGATGGGCAGCCAAACTGTGAAAAGGATCAGAATGATGGCATGGACAAAGCCTCCAGCCCAGACCACTCCCACAAGGGGGTCATATAAATTTTTCCTCATGATGGTTGTGCAGTGTAAGGGTTTGTAAAAGGCCATGTAACTGTCATAGGCCATCACTTTGAGCAAGATGATCTCAGCTGCAGCAAAAAGATGTTCAACAAAGACCTGAGTCATGCATCCCTGAAAGAGATGGTTTTCCTCATAGCCAAACAGTTAGCTAGCATCTTAGGCATCATGGAGGAAGAAGAGCAGACATCTATAAGGGATAAATAAGAAAAGAAGAAGTACATGGGGGTTCCCAGGCTTTGCTGGTGTTGACAGTGATCATGATGAGCAGGCTGCCTGCCAGGGTGACTAAGTAGACAATTAAATACACAGCAAATGAAAATTTCTGAAGTTCCACATTCTGGGTCAAGCCCAGTAGGATAAATTCTGTCACATTATTCATTTCTCCATCAATCCAGCTCCTGAGTAAGGCAATTTAACTGAAAAATGAAAAGTTAACTTAGCCTCAGTAGAGGCAATTTTACTTCCTAAATAAAGAAACTCATGGAGTGAGTTATTTTCCCAATTTTACATAATGCAAAACACATGCAAAATTATTTCAAGTCTTTCATTTTTATTCTACAGGTATCACCAGAGGTGACATTTATTTTGCTTTTTAATATTTCCTGATTTTATTTTTACTTTCTAAAATGAAAAAAAATGAGTAAGGTTTAACTTAAGAAAATTGCATACTAACTGCCAGAAAAGAAATTATTTTGCACAGCCCATTATATAGGGTTATAACTACTGACTTATCTGTTGGTTTCTATTAGATCCATCAATTCTTAAGATAAACCCTATTCTGGTTTTCTTTATCAGCTGTTTGTCCAACCAGAGCTATGGTTATGCTAATTTAGTGAGCTGAAAATTAAAGTGTTTCTGGAAAAAAAAAACTCAATGAAAAATAATAAGAATGTTATGTTTCTACTATATACTAATGTTCATCTGTCTGTTTGTCTAGGACTTCTCTCTGAGCAGAACTTGTTCTGATAATAAACTATCCCAGATAGTAGTAGACTCATAAAGCTTTGATATTTAAAAGGAATTTGGGTCTTGGAGAGATGGGGAAGATTAGCTACTCCAACCCAATTCCATTTCTATGGTACTCACAGAAATCTTAAAGGCTTTTTAATTTTTATATGGAACTTTGTCTGATAGCCTGATAGGGGCCCTAACAACAGGGTATCCACTTTTAAAGCTAAAAAAGCAAATGCAATTATCAAAACATCGTCAGTAAATTAGAGGACCCCTGAATGAGAAATCTGCTGAAAGTAATCATTTTTCCCTTTTCTCAGAGAATCCATGCACAGTCCAGAGCCAAATATTTTGGTTGTTGATACTCTGACTTCCTCTTCTGACCATTTTACTCGAAGCCCATGCCTGGCCCCAGGTGTGTCAAGGAGTGACACTGCCTTTGTGATTATCTCTGTTCAGAAATCTTTACAGTCCAGCTTTTCAGCATATTCAGTTATCATTCTATGGTGAGACAGTTTTATTTAAATGAAAGAACTAGCATCCTTGTGCTAGTTCTTCAAAAAGAAGAATAATTAATTATAGGAGTACTTCCCCAAATGGTAAGCAAACATTTATCCCTTCCTATCAGAGTCCCTCTGACCAGTGAATGGCATTTTTGATAAGGGTTAGAAATCATCTACAGGACTGGGGTAATCATCAAGCTGGAGTCAGAATCTGGATTCTTTTTTTCTATTATTTTCATCAATTGTACATTGAACACCTAAAATTGACCAGGCCTGTATTAAACACACTACATGTGATATCCTTTGTTGTGGATACTGTTATTATTCCCATTTTACAGATGAAGTAACTGAGACACTATGAATTTAAGTAATTTAACCAAGTTCAAAAGACAGCAGAGGGCAGAACTGAGATTTGCACCCACATCTTTTTTTTTTCAACCTTCTTCTCTCTTTCTATCTCCTGTAATCCTATCTTCTAGACTCTAGCTCTGTGAGTCTGTTCAATATTCTTAATTCATATCCATGAGATTATGCAATATTTGTCCTTCAGTGCTTGGTTTGCTTCACTCAACATAAGGTCTTCAAGTTTCATCCATGCTATCCTGTGTGTTAATACTGCATTCTTTCTTACAGCTGAGTAATATTCCATTGTACGTGCATACCACAGTTTGTTTATGCATTCATCTGCCTCATCCATGTCTGCCTTAACAATCCAAGCAATAGCTCTGTCTTTATGAACCAAGAAACCCACTAGTAAAATAATATATACTATTAAAAATGATTATTCTGTAAACCTACAGCCTCTCTAATAAATGGGAAAAAATGTATACAGATAAGTTGTTATATGTCTGTATAATGGGGACATAGCTTACCTGGGGTGGGGATGGGGTGCACAAGGAAGGATTTCTTAATGAAGTGACCTTTAAACTGAAACCAAAGATATTGTCCAAGGCTTAGATTAGGAAAGTAAGTGTGAGCTTGTTACCATGTTTGTGAAAAGAACTGGACCTTGTAATTTCATGAACAGTGAACAAGGCACTTGTGTGTACCCATTATTTGCATAGGTGGTTCCATCTTGTTAGGAGCTATGTCCAATCCACTGCATGTTTTCAAAGGCACCTTTAATTTCACTAACAGCTTTTGTAGTCACACTCCTTGGCTGGAAATTACTTCAACAGATGAGTTAAAATACATGTAGCAATGAGTTACCTCAGGCATAAACTTTTCACCTAAGTATGAGCCTACAAAGCTTAGTAAAAAACCACATAGACTTTGGATACACAGACTCTGTCTCTAATCTAAGCTGTGCATGAAAAAAAATATATATATATATATGCACAAATATTTTAAATAGAGATAAATTACTTAGCCTTTCTTTGCCTCATTTTCCTTATTTCCAACATATGATTAATAATACATGTTATTGTTTTGATGATTCATGTGTTTACAATAAGAAATTAACAAATGCCAGCTATTATTTTTACTAACTTGAAATAACCCCACCTTCTGAAATTTGAGTTGAAATTTTCCCTGATGCATTAATGATCTGTTTTCAATTTGACTAAAGAAATCTATTATCTCAAGTATTCTTCATAAATTATTTCCCACCACAGAATAACATTTTCACTCTGTCTCCCTGGAGCTGTTTACCCAGCAGGCCTAATGTATTGAAACCAGCATTTATTGTGTCTTAAAATCCATAATTTTCTTTATGGCAAATCAATTATTTTGTTAAGCCCTGGTGGGGCTTCACAGTTGAGATTAATTTTATAGATTTCAGGGTTTTTTTCACTTTTTCAGAATAATTGAGAAGTTGTTATAAAGACTGATATATATAAAATGTCATTTATTTTGTCTTTCATTTACATTTCCCTGGTTACTAATGAGTTGTCACTTCATGAATTTCTTCATTGTATGGCTTTTTTTTTCTGAAATACTTCCTCATGTAGTCAACATTGATTGTTAATTTTTTTCTTTTTGATTTGTAAGAGTCTATTGTGTATTCGAGACAAAAATCTTTTGTCAGTTGTCTTGAAAAAATTCATCTACTTATGACTTGTGTTATGTATTTAGGGTACTTTTCATAAGCTTATGCCTTTAATTTAAATGTTGCTTTTTATATTCCTTCTACTCTTATGATAAAAGATTTTTGTGTTTTATTTAAGAAAAATTTATATACCCAAGATCACAAAGATAGTCACCAATGTTTTCTTCTAAAATATGTTATCTTAAATTTTTTATATTTAAATTCTTAATCTAAATGAAATTTACTATGATATCCTTGTCAATCCCAGTTTTGCAAAGATATGTTCCTGTTTCCTTCTGGAAGGTTTGTTCTTTTTACTTTTGTCTTTAGTTTATCATTCATCTCAAATTAACTTTTGTGGTATTAATTAAAATTTAAGGTTCATTTTTTCAATATGGATATCCAGTTATTAAAGTGTTTTTTTTTTTTTTAAGATTTTCCATTTCTGATCATTTATTTAGCAATTTTTTGTGAAAATCAATTGATACTATATGTGCAGTTCCATTTGTGGACTCTCAATTCTGTTCTATTGATCAATATGCTTATCTTTATGTCAATATCATGTTGTATTTTTTACTGTAATTTTAAAGTAAATCTCAAAATCTGGTAGCATAGATTTTCAAAATAGAGCTCGAGCACATCACACATTGGATTTCTACCTAAGTATTTTGTTTTTTTCTAACTGGAAATAGTGCTTTCCAATTTCAATTTCCAATGTTTTTATTGTTTATGTAGAAACCATTATTTATTTTTTATATCAACCTTTTACTCAACAATGTAGTTAAATTCACTTATTAGTTCTAGTAGTGATTTTTCTGCATACATAACCATATAATTTGCAAATAAACACAGTTTAATTCTTCCTTTCCAAACTCTTTGCAATTTTTTTTTCTTTTTAATGCACTGTGTAGCACATGCCATATAACTTTAGTAGAATTCTGGAAAGAAAACATCACTGCCATTTTCCTGTTCTTGGCAGGAAATAATGCAATATAGGACCATTAATTCAGTGTAAGCTTTTTGTTGATGCATATTATCACATTCAATATGCTTAATTATTATTATTAAATTGCTGTAATTTTTTATCTTATTGGTTTTGATGTTTTCCAAAGTTTTCTACCTCTACTGAGATGACTATGTACATTGTTCATTCCTTTTGTTTATTGGTGAATCATATTGACTTATTTTCTAATATTGAACAAATATTACATATCTTAAATAAACCCCACTTGGTCTTGATATGATATCCTTTAAGAATATTATTAATTACTTGACATCACCAATAACGGCAATGCATATATCTCCAAAAGTCCATTACTTCAATTAAATGATTAACCTGGCAAAACAAACAAACAAACAAACAAAAACAGTCAAACAACTTTTTTAAGACTCTGCAGTCAAATCAAGAACCTACAACCATCAAAAGTCTGCTTAATGGACATGAAGGTAATAAAATTCATTACAGCATGGTGGCATTTTAAGGTACCCATCCATTATTCCCTTCACACCTCAAAAGCAGGCATGAGGGTGACAGTTCACACTCCTGGTATCTTGGGACAATATGGACCATAGTCTTAAAAAATAATGGTTCTTTTTTTTTACCTGTCTGGTGAGTCCCTGAGGAATTAACTCAGGGGCTTGACATTGTTTCACCTGTCTTGACACTTTCTCAAATCTGAAGCAACCTCCTGGGTACTTTTGACAAAACATCTAAAAGAAAACATACTACTACAGATGCCTACAAGAAGGGATAAGTGGCAGAAATATAGAAGTAAGAAAAAACTCTGTGAAGGAAGAGGTTGTGGGAGAAGATACATGGTGGTTAAATGACTTTGGAAGGAGCCAGTGTATAACAGGTAATAGAAGCTTGCATGCATGTTCCTGGCTAGATGTATGTTCAGAAAAGTGCTGAGAAGACCACAAGCTTTTTGGTTCTGGCTGATACCTAGACTGTGCACAGCAGGAAATGAAGGATAAAAAAGAGTTGTATCAGCTTAGCTAAGCATTCTAGGAACACTCTCCATGGAGCAAGAAGTGGAAGAGTATGTACTTTTGCTACAAGTGCTTAGGGAAATCCTTGTCAAATCACTAGCTGAACACTAAGCTAACAGAACAGACTTCAGTGACAACGCATGATAAAGAATATAGTGTGTACTAAAATAATTTAGAATAGTCACCTAAACAACAATAATCCCACAAAAACAACAAAAACAAACCCCTAATGATAGGGGAAATTTTTTTTTTCAAAAATACAACAATATGGTATTCAAAATGATAGTTTAGCCAAAAAATAAAAATAATAATACAAGTCATGCAAAAAGGCATATGTATATAGCCTGTTCACAGGGGAAAAAAGAAATCAATGGAAACTATCCCTGAAGAAGCCTACACATTGGAAAGCTGAGAAAAATAGTTTAAATCAACTTTGTTACATATGTTTAAAGAACAAAAAGAGAGAGGCCACTGGGGGAAGATGGCAGAGTAGGAAGCTCCAGGAATCAGTCTTTCCACCAAAACAAGTATTGAACTGGCATGAACTCTTTGAATCAACCACTTTGAAACTCTGGAGTCTAGGGAAATACTGCGCAGCATCCAGGGAGGAATGGGAGGAAGAAGTTGATAAATTGTGATAAAGACTGTTGTGTTTTACCTTCCTTGTAGTGGTTACCACTCCCTTTATCCAGTAGAAGTAGTGACTAGAGCTCCAGGTCCTGGCTCAGTACCATGGTGGGACCAAAAAAAAAACAAAAAAAAACTAGTCCTTCCAACTCTGGGGATGTAAGGACCAATCCCAAATCTCTACCTTTGAACAGCCAGTTCAGATAACTAAGGGGCCACTTTGAGGATGACCACTGTCCCAAACACTCTGGGGCAAAGGTGGCAGAAAATTGTAAAGGGGGTTAATATTCATCAAAAGTATGAAAAAAACAGTTAAAGGGCTGCATTAAGCAGGCAACTGTTGAATTAAGAAAACACAGCTTCAAAAGCCATAGAAATTACTGGCAGATTTCTTGCCACCTCCCTCAACTGCTCCAAAGAGCACGGTGGAGCCAGATTGCACTCCGATTAGGGGTTCCTGGCCCTGTTCCAAAGGGAGCAGAGTGGCCCCTGTGTGCATACTAGGGTGCATGTAGATCAGTGTCAATCTGTCAGGAGGAAGTCTGAGAGACTGAGCCAGGGAAAGTGCTTGGGCTCACCCTCCCAGAGTTTGTCCTGAGGGCAGAGAAGTCCCTTTTTGACAGCTGGAACAGTGTGAAAAACAATTAATTTGAATGACTTGGGGCAAAGGATTACTTGCATTGAGTGACTCGAAAAAGCACCCAGAATTGTGAGGAAGTCTGTTCCAAAGAGGAAAGGGGGCAATTCATTAAAACTCCAGGGGACTGTAATTCCAGGGCCTCTAGCAAGTACAAACTCAAGAAAAGAAGCATTTTCTGCCACTCTGGCTCTAGGTGGGCTTAGATAAGTTAGAAAGAGACCTGCACTTCCCATTTGCCTCAGGGTTATCTGCTTGATAAGAAAGTTAAACTCCAAAGGACACCAAAAGCCAAAGAAGAGTAGATTTGCAAAGAGAGGGAATAGTTCTTTTTGCCTCAGTTTGTTTGTTTGGATTAGCTCCTGACAGTCAAAAATAAATCTCTTATGTCACTAGCTGTATATAAATTTAAAGAGCAGCCCAGGGAATAAATCACAGAGTTAACACTTTAAAATATTAAAATGTACAGTGTACAACAAAAGATTACAAGACAATCAAAGAAATAAGTAATTATGGCCCATCCAAAGGAACAAGATAATAATCCAGAAACCATCAAAGAAGAGGATTAGACTTTCACTTACCTGATATAGAGTTTAAAACAATGATTCTTAACAGGCTCAAAGATATAAAGGAAAACATGGAAGATGAACTAAAGGATATGAGGAAAATAATCAATGAACAATACGGGAAGTTCTTCAAAGAAATACTGGAGTTAAAAAACACAATAACTGAAATGGAAAAATCCTTAGATGATTTCAATAGCAGACTGGAAGTAGGAGAAGAAAGACTCCATGAACTTTAAGACAGAACAGCTGAAATGATTCAAACCGAGGAGCAGAAAAATAAAAGAATTAAAAAGAATAAACAAAGCCTAAGAGATCTGTGGGGCACCATCAAGCTTGCCAGTATATGAGAGTCACATGACAACAAAGAGAGAAAGTGTTAGAAGGAATGTTCTGAGAAATAATGGCAGAAGATTCCCCAAATTTAGTGAAAGACATGAATATGTAAATTTAAGAATCCCAAATGAACACCAAACATAATAAATTTAAAGAGAACAATGCCCAGACATAGAAGAATCAAATTATCCAATGCCAAAGATGAGAAGAGACTTTTGAAAGCAGTTAGAGAAAAGCAAGAAGTTATATACAAGGTTAAGTGCTGATTTGTCAGTAGAAACCATGAAGACAAGAAGGCAATAGGTTGAAATATTGAAAGTGCTGGAAGAAAACAATTGTCAACCATGAATTTTATATCAGACAAGAATTCCTTTCAAAACTGAGAAAGAAGGATAAGACATTCTCAGACACAGAAGCTGAGGGAGTATGTTGCCACTAGACCTGTCCTACAAGTAATGCTAAAGGAATTTCTTCAGCCTGAAACAGTATCTTAAAGGATAAACACAGCATAGTGATATAAAGACCTGTGGTAAAGTTAACCATATGGATAATTATAAATGCCAGTATTATTTCATTATATGTAATTCCACTTCTTGCTTCATACAGGAGCTAAAATATAAATGCACTAAAAGTATGATAAATTGATGGTTTTGGACATGCATTGTACAAAAATATCATTTGTATCAAATACAAAATAAGGTGGGAAGATAGAGAGGTATAGGAACAGTGTAGGAATACCACTGAGATTAAGTTGGTATCAAATCAAATATGATTGTTATAGATTTAGGATGTTAACATTTTTCCTCTTTGTGACCCCCAAGAAGATACATGAAAAACACATTGAGAAAGAAATGATAATGATCTCATAAATGGCACAATAAAAAAAGCCAAATAAATATGGAATTCAGAATTCATGGAAGAGTTCAGAATCAAAAACAGGTATACAGCTTACAATGCAAAATAGTAAGAGGCTAAAAGAGAGTCTTGCATTATCAATAGTAACTTTACCCCCATTAAAAGACAGAGATTGATAGAGTGGATAAAAAAGCAAGACCCAACTATATGATGTACGCAAGACACTTACCTTAAATTCAAAGACATAAGAAGGTTGAAAGTGAAAGTATGGAAAAAATATAGGATGAAAGTTATAAACAAAAGAGAGCTGTGGTAGCTATATTAATATAAGATAAAATAGACTTTAAGAAAAAATCTATTACAAGGGACAAAGACGTTCACTGTACACTGATAATGGATCAATACAACAATAAGACACAACAATTATAAATATGTATGCACCTTACTTCAAATTCCCAAAATATACAAAACAAATATTGATGGATTTGAAAGGAGAAACATACAGCTCCACTTTTATAATTTGAGATTTCAATATACCATTTTCAGTAATGGAGAGAACATCTAGATAGAATTTAATAGAGAAAAAGAAGACTTGAATGATACTCTAAACCAGCTAGAACTAAGAGACATTTATAGAACAATTCACCCAACTGCAGTGGAATTCACAATCTTCTCTAGTGCATGTGGATAACTCTCCAGGGTAGAAAAAAATATTTTTTATTCGATCACAAAAGAAGTCTTACTAAATTAAAAAACATTGAAACAATACAATATTTCCTCTGCAACCACAATAGAATGAAACTAGATATCAATAACAGAGGAAGAAATGGAAAGTTCACAAATATGTGGAATTTTAAAAAATGTACCCCTCCAAAACCCCAATGGATGAAAGAAGAAATCAAAAGAGAAATTAGAAAATATTTTGAGGCAAATGAAAATGATAATCCAACATACAGAACTTATGGGATGCAGCAAAGGCAGTGCTGAGAAGAAAATTTATATCTAAATACTTAGATTAATAAAGAAGAAAAGAAACCTTCACTCAAAAATAGGGACTCTAGAAAAAGAACAAATCAAACCCAAATTGAGCAGAAGGAAAGGAATAAATATTAGAATGGCGATAATATGAAGTAGAGAATAAAAAAATAAGAGAATCAGCAAAACCAAAATTAATGTCTTTGAAAATCAATAAATTTGACAAGACTTTACCTAAACGGACAAAGAAAAAAGAAAGATGATACAAATTAATAAAACTATGAACAATTTTAAGCTAACAAATTGGATAACCTAGATGAAATGGACAAATTCTTATAAGTACACAATCAAAAGTGACTCAAGAAGAAATGGCAAATGCAAATATATCTTTAGTAAATAAGAAAATTGAATAAGTAATAAAAAACCTCTTGACAAAGAAAAGCCAATGAACAGATAATTTTACTGGTGAATTCTACTAGAAATTTAAAGAAGGATTAAGAGCAATATTTCTCAAACTCTTCCAAAAAATAAAGAGGATGGAACCCTTTGATGGTTTGAAACTGCATGTACTCCAAAAAAATATATTCTTAAGATTAATCCACTACTATGGGTGTGGAACCAGTATAAGTAATGTCTTTTGATGAATAAGATCTTAAGTTACGATGTGATCCACGTTATTTAGAGTGTCTCATAATTCTCTTAGTGGGGTCCTTTATAAGAGAAAAGAATTCAGATGAAAAGAAAATGCCACATAAGTAATATGCTGAAAGCAATGAAACCTGTAAGAGAAGATAGAGACCAGCAGATGCTGCCATGTGCCTTGCCATGTAACAGAGGAGTTCAGGATCACAGATAGCTGGTATTCAGAAAGAAAGCATTGTCTTGATGATGTTTTGATATGGACAATTTCATGACTTCAAAAGAGGAATCTTGTAAGCTAATAATTCCCAAAATTACAGCTAATGCTTTTTGTGGTATCTGGGATTTTATGATATCTTAGCAACCTAAAACACTTCCTAACTCATTTTTTGTGGCCAACATTAGCCTGTTTCAAAAGCCAGACAAGCATATTACAAAATAAGAAAGCTACTAGTCATATACTTATATAGATGCAAAATTCTAGCAAATGAAATCCAGAAGCATGTTAAGAGGATTAGACACCATGACCCAAGTGGGTTTTTTTCCCAGGAATTCAAGTATGGTTCAAAATATAAAAATCAATGTAACATACCACATTAACAGAATAAAGGAGAAAAGAATGATATGATCATCTTACAAAATCCAGGATCCACCCATGATAAACACATTCAATAAATTAGAAATTTAAGGGAAATTTCTAAACAAGTTGAAGAGAATTTAAGAAAAGCTCAAAGCTAGCATGATACTCAATGGTGAAAGACCAAAAACTTTTCCTCTAAGAGCAGGAACAAGACAAGGATGTCTGATCTTTCCACTTTTTTCAAAATTGTTCTTCAACTGCTAGCCAAGGGAATAAGACAAGAAAAAGGAAGAAAAAAGCATTCAAATTGGAAAGGAAGACATTAAACTATCCCTATTCACAAATAACATTTTCTAATATATATAGAAAGCCCTAAAATATCCCCATCAAACTAAAAGGTCTATTAAATGAGTTCAGCAATATTACAGAATACAAGATCACATGCGAGGTCCTGGGTTCAATCACTTTCTCTATACCTGAAAACACAAACAAACAAAAAATTTAATTTAACCAAGGAATTATAAAACTGAATACCACAAAGTATTGCTAAATGAAATTAAAGAAAGCCTAAATAAATGAAAAGATATTCATATTCACAGAAGACTTAATATTGGTAAGATGAAAATACTCCCCACAGCAAGATATATATTCAATGCAATTCCTAACAAGATCCCAATGGCCTTTCATACAGAAATGAAAGAGCTGATCCTAAACTAATATGGAATTCCAAGGGACCCTGCATAGCCAAAAAAATTATGGAAATGGTAAATAAATTTGAAGGACTCACATTTACAATTGCAAAATATTCTACAAAGTTACAGCAATGAAAACAATATGATTTTGGCATAAGGATAGATAGGTAGATAGGTAGATAGATAGATAGATAGATAGATAGATAGATAGATAGATAGTAAGATATAGAGATAAATATAGATATATAAATTAATGGAAAAGAGAAACTAAAAATAAACCTTTACATCTATGATCATTGATTTTCAGCTAGGATCATTCAATGGGAAAAGAATAGTCTCTTCAACAAATGGTGCTGAAACAATGGGAGATTCACATGTAAAAAAGTGAAGTTGGATTATTACCAAACACTATATAAAAATTAACTGAAGTGAGTGGATATGGTTCAAGCAGTTGAGCCCTCACTTCCCTCATGGGAGGCCCTGGGTTAAATTCCTGGTGCCTCCTGAAAAAACAACAAGACAAAACAAACAAGAATCAAAATAAAAAATAAAACTAACTCAGGGAAACCAATGTGGCATAGTTGTTAAGCTCCATAGCTCCACATAAGAGGTCCTGGGCTCAATCCCTGGTACCTGGTACTTGCCCGCCAAAAAATCAACTTAAAAGGAATCAGAGACTTTAAAAAGAACTAAAACTATAAAACTCTTTAAAGGGAAAATAGAAGTAAATAAAAATGACCTTGGATTCCATAATGATTTCTTAGATATGAAAGCAAAAACATTAGCAATGAAAGAAAAGCAATACATTGGAATTCATAAATATTAAAAATGTTTGTGATCAAAGGATACTATCAAGACAATGAAAATGCAGCACACAGAGTGAAAAAATATATCTGCAAACCATATATCTAATAAAGGTCTAGCATCTAGAATATATAAAAAACACATATAACTCAACAACGAAAAGGCAAACAACCCCACTAAACAATGGACAAAGGTCTTCAATAGACATATCTTCAGAAAAAAATCAAGTAGCCAAGTGCAGGAAATGATGTTCAACTTCATTAGTCATTAGGGAAAAGCAATGTGAGGAATGGGGGAAAATGCTCCTCTCTTCTTAACATCTTAAATGAGTTTTAAGGTAAATGTAGAGAGGCTCATTAATTCTGTAAAGCACTATGTGGGACATGTAAAAAGAGTAGAAAACATATGCAAAGAAGAGTACAAATTCCTAAAGTAGAGATAGGGCAGTGATAAATTCAAAACTATACGAGATGAGATACAAATTTAAGTGGAAAACATCAGGTTTCAAACCAGGTTCTCTGAGATACAAATGTTCAGAAACTTTGATGAGAGCTGTGAGCACAGCTATCAACGACTAGTGTCTGAAACCACACTACCTAGAGTCAATCCCGCCATTCAACAGTGTTGTGACATTTAACAAGACCTTTGATATTTCTAAGTTTTATTTTATTTGCCTGAATACAGAAACTATAAAACAATCTACCTTTTAGGGTTACTACAAAACTAAATAATTTAATATGTACAAAACATATAGTTCCTGCAATAAGAGTGCTTACTACTGGGATTTCAATGTTTGGAAAATATTCATTAAAATTCTCTGTTGATCTATAATAAAGCTGCACAACTTTGTTAAAACATTAATTTCCTTTTCTGGGTATCTGAAATCATATCACTATTGTGGATGATTCTGGTTGTCCCATGGTGAACAGAGGCTAGGATGAACATTTTTAAACATTTAAAAAAAAATTAAAAAAGGCACAAATGAATAAAATGTGAAGAATGACAGCAAAACAAGCAGTCATTTGACAGGAATTAAATAGATCTTTGAATATGAAAATTTGGGAATCAGAGATCTGAAAAGCAGAAGAATGAAGGCATTTGGATGAGAAAAATGAAATGAAAGGGTTCATGGAAATACTTTGCCACATCAAGCAAATGGATCAATATGAAACCTCTATTTTACCCAGTCTAAAAAGTCATGGTAGAAAAGTTTAGGAAAGTAAGTTTCCCTCATGGTTAAAGGCCATATAAGAAAGGTTATGAACTTTTGAAATTATTCTAT
The DNA here is from genome assembly GCA_029593785.1 of Cabassous unicinctus. Lineage (NCBI taxonomy): Eukaryota > Metazoa > Chordata > Mammalia > Cingulata > Chlamyphoridae > Cabassous > Cabassous unicinctus. Next base: position 21,463 of record JAQZBX010031734.1, read on the forward strand.
TGGCAAAATAGAAAAATTAGAGGCATAGAAAAATGAGAGCAGCTTCTATTAGTATTTATTTGTACCTAACACCTAAGAGCAAAACACATTCAGATATTTTTAACAGTATTTTGCCAGCATTATTTTTAAGGCATATTGTCCAAAAGACTTTGATATTATCTGTAATGATGTGATTACTTCCTTCAACATATCAGAGCCTCATTGCAGACATCTGGTTTTCTGTTCCCTGCACTTAGAAACTCAGTGGATTCTTTGTGGTGTCAACAAAATAAAGACTGGCATGTGGTCATTCCAAGTATGACTCATCAGTGTTTTCAGACTTGGCATTTCCTTTCTTAAAAAAGAATCAAAATGTCTTTTAAATTTCCATGAGACAACATCCAATTAGGGAACCCAAAAATTTGGATTCTAGTACTTCCTCTGCCAAACATGTATCTTGATCTTGGTCAAGTTAATTTAGATATGATTCTGAGTATAAATATTTGCAAAAAGAGGGATCAAGAAAAAATCCTCTCAACATTATCATTTTTTATATTCCTAAAACAGAGAATATAACAATTCTCTCACACAGTGTTTAATACTTGTTAACTTTTACATAAACTGTGTGCATTTAGTGGAAAAAAATAGTACTTTGGATAAGATATCTTTGTGAGTTTTCATTGTAAGAAACACTAACTCATAAATACCAGAAATTCAGACTGAGATAAATGACAATATCACAAATGTCCACCCTTGGAATCTTTAAGTGGCTCCTCGCTGGTCTTTATTGAGTTACCTAAATTCAGTGATTTTCTCTGCTCTTCATTCTTTCCTTCCTTGACTTTTTACCCCATTTGCTTTCCTTTGAAAGGAAAAATTGACATTTGAAAAACATGATGAGTCATAAATTAAAATATGGATACTAATTATGGTTTTAAAGTTAATATTTGAGATACTCATGGATCATTCAAGTCTTCTAACAGTGCACCATAATCTATTGTCCACAATCCTTCCTGGTTCTTCTGCTAAAGCTTGCTCTAGTCAAGCATGATATTTGATGTCCCTCACAAATATACCATGACAGCTCCATTTTCTTATATTTTTTCACAACAGCTTAATGCTTTTCCCCCTGCTATAACCTCAAATTTCCAATTTTACCTGTAGAGAGAGTATCCAGTTAAAATGCCATCTCCTCATAAAAGTCTTACTAGACTTTTTCATTCACAAAATTTTTTTATGACCAGCCTCTACAGTCTCTCTCTCTTTAGTTTAATTAAATGATGTAATCTCTAAATATATCCTTCTCTCATTTTTGATTTAACATCTCTTTGTTCATTTGATCATATAATATCTCTTGAAGTAAGTAAGACAAGTCAGCATTGTTCTCCTTTGTACACTTAAGGGTAGGGTGGGAGACAGAGTTTGACTGAAAGCCATCAGTGGTCCAGGACCAGGACCCAAGACTTCATGCTCCCTGGATGTCTCCCTGTAACATCCCACCTCCATTGCCATGCAAATTATCAGACTCCAACCATCCAGGTGCAGCCAATACAATGCCAAGAGTAATAAACAGGGAAAGGCAGAAGTCCCTGACATGATCAGTACCTGTGGTGACTATGAAATGAATGTCAGCTACTGGATGGGTCAGCAAAGAAATAAGCACTTCTTATGTATATTTGAAAAATAATAGTGGGGGAAAGGTTAGACAATGAGGGAAGGAGAAAGAGCCAGAGGGAAAAAGGGTCACTAAGGATAAGAGTCAGAGAAGGATGCAGAATCAGGAGATGTGACAGGGAAAAATGCAGAGTGCAAAGGAAAGCAAAGAACCATGTTATGGATAAAGATTACTTTCACAGTATTTTATCCTATGATTTAATTAAAGAATTTGCTCCTCTCTCCTCCACTACACATATTATTCCTCAACACAAGAAGAGAAAGAAGTTGTAGCTTTTGACTACAAGCGGTTGTGACAGTGGGGCCTGAACACCCACCATTAGTATCCAAGTATGCATCCCTATCTTTTTCCGGCCCTTTACCTTTGCAAATAATGAATCTGCACATTTAGGGCACCTTAGCCACCTTCACTGTGCTCTCTTTTTAATCAAAATTGGTCTGAATCGGGTCTGTACAAAGCAGAGGTCAGTGAAAGTTGTGGCTCTCTGAAACATCAAAATGTTCATATTACTGTGGGAAATATGTTCCAGGAACTTCAGTTTTCTCAGGAGACAGATCTAGATGATGGTAAGTGCCCTAAAACTTACCTTTTTCTTGTAAGCAAAGAGATGACACCCAATAGAAAGCTTGAGAAGTGAGTTGTTACAACAGTGTGTCCTGGGAACAAAATTTCAGAGCACAACAGAAACTTCCAGCAAATGATCCCTATATTGCATGGAATAAAGAGCCCAGGAAGGGCAAATAATCTCCTTGAAATTTACATAGCACAAAGAGTCCAAAACGGCAGGGGTAGAATTCCCATCACAGCCAGTCTCCCTGGGTAGCCGAAAACCACTCTGAGTTGGGGTTGATATTAGTAGATGGCAGCTCTGCATGTCCCACTTCACTTTGGTGAAGAGAAATCATTCTCTACTGTTTGAGTGTTTTTATTCACCTCGGGTAGAGGGGGTCCTGCCACTGAGAATTCCTGTTATAATAAGTATCTAGGGCTGTTTTTTCTGGTTTCTGGGTTTAAGGTCAGACCATGCCTTTCATTAGACTTAACAGTTTGTGGAAAGGCACACAGTGGAACATCAGCTGATAGAATGGTACACAATAGAAAAATAGGTGAGGGTGGCTGAAGGCCAAAGGATGGTGGCTCGGTGGATTTGTGACTTTCCCAGTAAAGAAGTTAGGGGTTAGTGAAATCTGGGTGATAGCCATTTAACAAATGCTTCTCTAATTTAGGTCTTTGTTTTTCTTTTTAAATTCTAGTTTGTTTTAAGCATTAATCATGTGCCCTGCATTGCAATTTGCAAATTGTAAATTAAATAGATCTACTCTTGCTTGCTCTTTCAGCATCTATAGGGAGGGAAAAATCCCCATACAGAGACAACTCTTTGTAAGGCTGGAATTTGATGCTGCAAAAGTGTCTGTGATACTGGCAGGAGGAAAATTAAGTTCTTATCTCTGCTTCCTTTCTCAAAATAAAAAAGAAATTATCCCCGATACTCTTCAGTAGAAACCTATTTAAATTCATCTCTATTGCCCAGAAGCATTTCCTGGATGAGCAAATGAATTAAAGATTTATTTTTCCTCCATCAAATTTATATAGGGATGTCATAATAGTTCACAAATGATGAGACCCACCATTCAGCCTCCAGAGGTTCAAGATTTACTACCCTTCCCTCCCAACCCTGAAGGATTTTCTCAATGAGATTCTTAGCACAGTTATTTCAGGAGCACAGAGAACCATGGGTCAATTAATTCCAGGCAAGGTTATCAACCGGCAAATTTCACCCTCATTCCTTTCCTCCTCTCCCATCCTATAGGCATCTTCCATTTCATTGAGGAAGTGCTCGTGTCACCACATTTCTGTCCCTACTCCATGCACATACCCTGCTCTAAAGAAAGGTATACTTTCAAACTCATATTGAGGTGTAGACAACTAAAAGTTACCAAAGTCTTGTAAGGCAAAACTCTAAATCTTGTTAAATAGATGTGTCATAATTGAATGTGGGCTCTATCACTTACATTTCTGGGACTTTAGCAAGTTTATTATCTTATTCTTGTTAACTGTTAATTAAAATAATTATTACTAATCCTAATGATCTTAATGATGTTGATAAAATAAACTGCAATGGAAATAATTTAAATAAAAACTGTTTATTAAAATTTCTGTAATTTCTAAAACATTTTGCAATTGCTTATTCAGTAAAGAAAGGAAAGAAGAGAGGATACAAAGAAAAAAATTACATGTATTTATTTGTAAATCAACTTCTTTAGGTATAATTTAAACAACAAAATGCACAATTTTCAAGCATACATTTATGTAATTTTTGACAAATGCATACACCTGTGTAATCATCACCAAAATCAAGAGGTAAGATAGTTACATTACACCAAAAAAGAATCTTCTTGCCCTTTTGCAGTCAATCACTTTTTACACTTTAACAATGTCTTCTTCTATTCACAAAGAATTAGATTTTCTCTTTTTTCATATAGTGAGGGAAAAAACAACTCTGAAATATTATTTTCCTACCAGGGTGTCATTAATATTTTTCAACCTAATGTTGTAACCCTTGTGTGTTTACTAGTGCCAAAAGAAGTTGAGGATAACAGTGTTTGAAATTAAATAGCACCCTAGTAATTGTGGCCATCCTCAAACAAAAATGAGAAATTTCTCAGAGACCATCCTGTGTCAGTACCTGTTTTAGCCCTAACTATAAATATGAACCAAAATAGACTGACCCAACTTCTCGATCACTTGGAATGCACTTGACAAAATCACTTGACTTTGCAGTGATGCAATTTATATTACCTTATTGTTGACTCTTCAGTAGGGTTGGAGTAATAGGGGACACAAAATATTAGTGAGCGGGAGTTATGATTCTAAAAAGTAGCCAGAAACATCATATTTAGAAGGCACAATTCAATAATAAATCAGGTTAATTGAGGTTTTAAGCCAGACATAACTGAAGGAAGAATAATAAAGCCATAGGGAACAACTTGTGCAAAGTTTCTTAGGAAGGAGCATGCTGAGAGTCGTGTAAATTTTGGTAGGATCAACAGTTTATAAATCACAGA